>PVJC01001418.1:0-49648 GCA_004026665.1 Murina feae
CTCCCTTCCCTGGACACTCAATGTCAAAGTCCCCTTCGAGGAACTCCAATTCGCCAAAACTAGCTGCTATCTTTACCCCACAGACAACAAGCCTCAAGGTTTGTACCAGCATTCCCACCGCCCACCCCCCCCACACACACACTTTTACCACTTCAGTAACTCATTATTTAAAGAATGCAAGCTCACCATCACAGGTGACAAAAATGCTGCTGACTTAAAAACTGTGTACCAATATTCCCTGCCTAAAAAGTCTGAGAAAGCTACACTATGATCTATATCCAAGGTAAATAACCAATACAGCATCTAGTACAAACTACATGCAATGTCTAGATAACAGATGTAAGCAATTCTGATTAATGATTAATCCTTGTGCTAATGCTGTTTTAAAGTGATTTAAAAAAAAAAAAAAAAAAAAAAAAAAAACAGAAGAAAAGTTATCATTCCAAAGTATAAAACTGAGAATGTTGGGCTTAACCCCTGATTATAACCCCCATTAGTTACTCTGCCCTGTGTTCCCCAAGCCTGCAATGTCTATGCCTGTCAACAATAAGTAATGAGTACTTAAATATTAGACACTTGGTTTATATAAAAATCTATTGCTCCAGATGAAGGATAAATTCAGCTGAACCCAACTGGGTTAACTTCATCTTATCGTTGGCCTGCATCCCTATCCTGTCAGAAATGACCTAGCACCCCTCTCTGTACATCCCCTAGTTATAGATATACACACATACCAACTCTTCTCTGAGTTCCTGCTTTGGCTGAATTTACTCAGATCAAAATTTCCATAATCCATATACAGTAGAAGGTGCTGTCCCTTTTCCACATCACAATACCCTGATTTTTCTGAAATCTAAAATACCTGAATCACAAAGCGATGTTTCGTCTATTTGTTTTACTAAGAGTTTGGGTCACTAGACAAGGTTTAGTATGACGGCACCAGAAACAAACTGAAATTGAGTATCGACTACCCCTCTTAGAAGGTCTTAACCACCCACACCGCAGGCCATCTTTCCCTGGTTGCTTACTTCTGCCAGCCCCCAGCCTCAGCTTCCCACAATCCAGACCCACATAGTCCCTTTCTTTATCTGATTTTTCAACCTCACTATATGTCCTGTTGACATCTTATATAGAAGAGTTTAATTATCTCTACATTTCCTTGGTCAGTGACTTGAAGTGTCATTGAACTCCACTCAAAATTTTTCTTAAAGACTATTTTGTACCTACAATAAATTCTGAGGCCAGCTTTTAAGATTACTTTTCCCCCAACCTGGCTAATTTCAATTTTGAAGTTTATGAGGCAAAAGAACTGTATCATCTAATTTGATTAGAGTGTCAGGACAATAAAGCAAAATAGAGTGATTAAAGATTCAAATATTGTCTGTGATCTAGAAGCTCAACTTGTACCAAGTAATTTCTGGCACTATGTCTTATTCCGAAGCTATTTAGGAAAGAACCAAATGATACCCTAAATTGGTGCTGCACGTTGCATGTCTGTATTTTGTATCTATACTGTTTTTCTGTTTAGTCAAGTAATTCATACCATTATAAAAACTTATAGCATTGAATGTAAATAGTCTATTCTTAATTATTGAATTTCAAACTTTTAATAAGAAAATTGTTGGATGACAAGCCTGATTATGCGTGGCTATATAACAGAAAGAACTTTTCAAGGATGCAAAAATCTATTATTCAAAACAGCACAAAATGTCCTTTAGACAACAAATAATTATCACCCATCAACAAAAATAAAAATGGAGATGAGTATATAATAAAGTAAGCTTGACTGTTACACTCTCAGCTTTTCATGCCAACAATGGAGGAAGAGTTGATGGAATTAAGTCTATATTCAAATAAAACCTTCAGGTTCTATTCTGCTAATTACCATACAAAACACAGTGCTATATGTTTCTGAGAAAATAAACCTGTTCCTTGGTTGGGTTTGTTTATTTGCAAATCACATCTGTTTGAGTTTCAAGGTGATATTTTTTAATTAGCACAGAAAAAACAGGCAAAATAAATAACCATCAACTAGAAAGCAATAAGACTTACAGAAATATTGAAAGGAGGAAATGCCAAAATATGAGTATTCTAGCTGGTTTTGGACATTTCGGAGACTTTCTTCAGACTGAGAAATAGAAAGATAGGTAATAGCAAACCTCAAAAGGAAAATAATTCACGGTAAATATACACACAAAATGGAACATGAGAAAAGGAATATTAAAACAACAGTTTGAGTGAGGTGAACATAAGTGCAAAAAGAAAATGACTTTATTTTGTTCAAGCAATATAGCTCATTCAAGTAAATTGAAGAAAATTGTAGATTCAGTCATTCGTTCAGTCAGCAAATTTATTGAAGAAATAATTTCCATACTCTCTTCCAACTGGAACATTATAAGGCTCTATCAAGTATAAATATGGTTTTATGGGCTCAAAATATATTTAAATAAATAAAACCACATCAAATATCCTAGTGTTTCAAAACATGCATTAAATACATGGCACATTTTTTTTCAAAAAGCACTGGATATACTAGATTCTACTTGTACATCAAAATAATTTCATGCACTGTATAGCTAAATCAATTGACTTGTCTCTGTAGATTACAGCATGAAGATTACATTTTTTGAATTTTGATGCTACATTTAAATACAGAGATATTAACACTAACGAATAACACTTTCAAGGCAGTATTTACATCCACAATGCAATAATTTTCTACTAAATTTTCTCTTTCTTAATTGCATGTTCAAGAAGTACCATTCAAGGTGATTAATGTATGCTTAATCAGTGGCTTAATCAGCATGTGACCAGTAGCTTTTTCCTAAATTGCTTTTCAGTTGCAGCCATAAAAATACGTTCCTTTCCCTTTCACAATCTGCACTGATTTGGTTGATTGTATGTATGACAGACTTCTGTGTCTGTATCTATGGTTTTGCCACAATTGAACTGAATTCTTTAAAAAATGTACAAAATCCTACTCTTTACAAGGTAATTGGCTGAGTTGTATGACCAAGAGTCCATCAAACCTCCATGGTGCTTACAAACAATATATCTACCACGGAAGGTAGACCTCAGAAGGCAGAGAATGCCCCTTCTTGGCAAAGATGCTCCAAGGAAGATGGGACGTCAAAACATGGAAAATGCTCACTCGACTTCAGAATAAGTCCATTTACTCAACCTTATTAAGTACCTACTATATGCCAGACCCAGTTGCATGCCTTTTCTTCCCATAGGTCACACTGTACTGTCATTCTTTAGATGTCTCTCTGAGCAATCCAACACCATCACCATTACCTCCCAGTAAGCTGAAAGTTTCTCAAAGGCTGAGACCTTGTCATATCAGCTGACACATTGCCATGGCCTCAGTAGATGTTTATGAGTGAATAAAAAATGATAAAGGTATAAAATATCAGGTAAGTAAATGGGTATAAGAAAGGCAGGAGATGTGACATCGAGCTTTACCTTAAAGAATTAGAAGAGAAAAGGGTTCCCAACAGAAGGAACAGTATAAGCAAAGATCTGGCCTTGGAAGAGGGAGAGTGGGCATTTTAGAGAAGCTGTCAGTTGAATTGGTTTGTATATAGCAATGGCTCCTGATTTCCTAGAGAGAAAGTGTCCTGGCTCACCACCAACCCCACTCAACTGCAAAATTGTGAAGAAGTTTACCTTTGGGGTCCTCCTATCCCCTTAAATGACCTCCACTGGCCTCAGTATTCTACCCTATCTCCATATCTGTATCACAAAGGCCCCTGCTGATATGGCAGTGATAGCAATTCCTCCTAGTTGAGGGGGCCTTCTTTAGTGAGAGAACTTCCGTTTGATTATATTCCATTCAAATAAGCATACATTTACTGAGAGCCTTCCACAGGCAAGCCAGTGTGCTCTCTAGGAATGTCCCAGTGAATGAGGTCGTCCCTTCCTCAAAGATCTAACAATCTAAATCATTTGTATTTTAATATCTAAGTATATACATCAAATGCTTTTAAGAACTAAAGAAATTGTCAATTATACCAAAATAGGAAGAGATCTCGAAGCAAATGATCTTGCCCTGAATTCCCAAAACACCTCACTTAAAAGTGTAACTGTTCCAAAATTGCTCCTGTCTACCTCCAACTTCCTATATGCTGAATATGCACTATTCAAACAGCAAAATTTAGCTGATTATGCTAAACATCTATAGGGATCAATGGTTCTTTCCAGTAGAGATAATCCTATATAATAAAAGGCTAATATGCAAATTGTCCCCTCGGGAGTTCAACCAACTGAGAGTTCGACCACTCACTATGATGTGCGCTGACCACCAGGGGGCAGCGCAGAACGAAGGAAGGCCCTGGCTGGTAGCGGGAGAAGGAAGGCCCCAATCAGCCCTGATCACCAGGCAGGCCTATGGACCCTACTTGTGCATGAATTTTGTGCACCAGGCCTCCAGTTTTTAATAAGCAGAAATGATGGAAAACAGAGTATTTGAATAACGGGGAGAGAATTTGAAGCAACTCTCCTCACAGAAATCCAATTATTTTCTCCCTAAAAAGGCAAAACTCTACGTATTTCATCTCATCTCAAGCATTGTATAAAAGGCATTCTTGGAAGTGCTGTGCTGAAGCAGGGTCCAAAGTTGAGCAAATGCACTTGATCCCAAGTGAAGGAAGAGTAACCCTGACCTTACTGTCTAAAGCAGTGGTTCTCAACCTTTTGGCCCTTTAAATACAGTTCCTCCTGTTGTGACCCAACCATAAAATGATTTTCGTTGCTACTGTAATGTTGCTACTGTTATGAATCATAATGTAAATATCTGATATGAAGGAGGGTCTTAGGCAACCCCTGTGAAAGGGTCATTTGACCCCCGAAGGGGTCTCGACCCATAGGTTGAGAACCGCTGGTCTAAAGGCTCCTGGAAGGGGACAGACAACAGAAGGGAAAAGGACAGGGGGAGTATAAGGGGAAGACTGGCTTGGAGGACTGCAGCCTTGGGCTCAGCCATGGTTCTGTCCACGAGAGCATGTTGCTGATCAGCCCTCAATTGGAGAAGTAATTTCTTTATCCACCTTGGGCAGTACTGTGATAACCTGCTCCCTACCCACCTCTACTTGTCAATTTATAATTTATTCTCTAATAACACCTAGCTGCTCTTGTCGCCTTCCTGCCCCACCCCTCCTCCTACCACACAACTAACATCTGTTGTTCTTCCTACTTAAAACACTACCCCACCATTACAACCCCTCAACACCACTCCAGTGAGTCACTGAACTCTTATACATTCTTCAACACTTGGCACAAGAGTGATTTTCTTCAGGAAGCTCTTCCTGCCACCATTTTGTGCTGCCACACATCCTGGATACAAGCTTGATAAATCAATCTCACTATCCTCTAAGCCCCTTGAAGTCCAGAACCTTGCATACTGTCTTTGTATCCTCAAGACATCATGGGTGTGTGGCAGAGTATGGGTGTCCAGTATTTGTGGAACTCAATGGGATACCTTATACCTGCATGTTTACCATATTGGGTACCGAATGTAGGATGTACTAAGGAGGTTTCATTGATCTCCCAAGACAGACCTGAGCGTCAGGAACCTCCAAGTATAGAGAAATTGTAATGAGCTATGGCAACTGCTAAGAGAAAGAGAACATAAGTCTGGAGGCAAAACAAGAAAGGATTTCACCAAACGAAAGGATCTGAGAAATCTTAGGACTGACTCTTTGAAAAGCTCTTGCTACATGATCCCAAAAATATTTTCATGATACTGTACCATAAACCATGAAGCTGGGGACAGGGTAGGGAGGGAGAAAGTGCATGGGAAGCACTCATCAGAGAGACAGTCATTCATTTAACAGTTTCTATTTATTCATATGACTATAGCTAATTTAATGTTGTTTTGTTTTGTTTTGTTTTGGAGGCAGTAAAGTTATACCTAGAGCCCTGGCTGGTTTGGCTCAGTGGATAGAGTGTTGGCCTGCGGACTAGAGGGTCTCAGGTTCAATTCTGGTCAGGGGCACATGCCTGGGTTGCAGGCTCGGTCCCCGGTGAGGGGTGTACAGGAGGCAGCTGATCAATGATTCTCTCTCATCATTGGATGTTTCTATCTCTCTCTCCTTCTCCCTTCCTCTCTGAAATCAATAAAATATATCATATATATATATATATAATTACATATGTGTCCTCATCCCCCTATTACCTCCAAACCCCCACACCACTTATGCCCTCACTTCCCTGTTGTCTGTGTCCTAAAAAATATTTTTTTAAAAAAATTATACCTAGAAACTGATTCTGTCTTTGCTGGCAATTTATCCATGGAAATTATAATAATTTCACAAGTCAATATCGTACAGCATAATAATATCTCTTTAACAAGCCAATAAAGAAATAACATACTCCAAACAGATAGTAGAGTAATCACAGTATTGATCCAGGCAAGGGGAGATGAAGGAATAGTGTTCACATTCAATATGAGGTGTACCTTAGTACTTGAGGAGGCACTTCAGGAGAAAAGGCAACCAACCAAGAGCTGATCTGCAGCCGCCAGCACAAACAGAACGTTGACAGTTGCTAGAGCATGTTGCTAAAGAACAAATACAGGAAGACACAGGCTTTCATTCTAGGAGGACTCACCTCACCAACACAAGAGCAACTGCCCCCAAGGATCTGCAGAGAGTTTTAAGGTTAGTGAAGTGTCACCTTGATCAAACCCAAACTCAAATGGTCCTCACAAAGTCTCAGCACAGCTGACCTGGAACAACACGGGTTTGAACTGTACTGATCCACTTTACACTTGTTTTTTGTTTTGTTGTGGTTTTTTTTCCCCAATAAATACAGGTGTCCCTCGTATCCTTGAGTTTCCCATCAACGGGTTCCACCAGCCTTGGAGAGAAAGAGTATTTTCCCATTCCCAACCGAGGTTTCCCAACCTCAGGTAGAAAACACTGAAGGCTTGGATGCAAAGGGCCAACAGTACTTAAGCTTGGGGGGAGTCAGAAGTTATACACGTTCTTGGCTGTGCAGGGGTCAGTGCCCCTGACCCCCACGTTTTTCAAGGGTCAACTATATTTATAGTCTAAATGTCCTCTTGCCTTCGGTGCTTCTCCACGTGTTTATGGATAAGGCCCATAGGGGCCCCTCAGCAGCTGAGCTGAGATGAGACGGTGACATCCTGACACAACATACTTCATCCTCAGATCAAAACAGCTTTACTTCTAAAAACAACTTTTTTATCACATCATGAACAAGTGGATTAAAACAACTTACCTGTCATTAACAAATGGGTTCCAAATTCACACGCAACGAATGGGTGTTCCTTCTGTAATACGGATTCTATTCTCCCTAAGAAATATTTTCACTGCCAATTAAGAATTCTGGGCTAAAAGAAAAAAAAAAAACATCTTGAAATACTGTTAGGAGACCCAATCAAGTCAGTGGCTGCATGACCCCATAAGAATTTCCATGGTGCCCTGACCAGTTTGGCTCAGTGGATAGAGTGTCGGCCTGCGGACTCAAGGGTCCCAGGTTCGATTCCAGTCAAGGGCATGTACCTTGGTTGTGGGCACATCCCCAGTGGGGGGTGTGCAGGAGGCAGCTGATCGATGTTTCTCTTTCATCGATGTTTCTGACTCTCTATCCCTCTCCCTTCCTCTCTGTAAAAAAAAAAAAAAAAAAAAAAAAATCCATGATACTCTCCCATAGACCATGAAGCTGGGGAGAGGGTGCCAAGGGAGAAAGTGTGCAAATGCACTGCCCAAACTAGGTGGTGCACTGGTTCCCTTGATGGTTAAGTAAGCAATGCAAGAACGGCCACCTGTGTGAACATCGGGATTCCTGCTGTGGCCCAGCTCTGTCTGGGTCCAGATGGAGCAAGGCTCCTTAGGTGAGGAGAGCAGTGCCAGGGGTGAAGAGGAGGAGAAGAGGCAGTTGGGCGGAATGGAGACGGTTCATTACACTGGGTGCCAAGGTGGCTAGGTTCCTGCCTCACTTGTGCCACCTGTGTGCGGAAACTCGGGGCTCAGCTTCCTCCATCTGGAAAAGAAGAGGATGGCTTAATATAAGTGGTTCTCAACCTTCCTAATGCGGTGACCCTTTAAAACAGTTCCTCACTTTGTGACCCAACCATAACATTATTTTCGTTGCTACTTCATAACTGTAATGTTGCTACTGTTAAGAATCGTAATGTCAATATCTGATATGCAGGATGGTCTTAGGTGACCCCTATGAAAGGGTCCTTCGACCGCCAAAGGGGTCTCCACCCACAGGTTGAGAACCGCTGGTAGATGACCAATTCTATTCTGTCCAGGTGGGCCTCTGAGTGGTTCCAGAGCCTCACCAGGGAGGTTCCAGGTTGACCAAGGTGACGCGCGTGGGTCCTCTCTGCCCCGCTGGCCTCTAGCTCCTCCCGACCGTGTAACCCCCCGCGAGGGCCCCGGAGATCGCGGGACCGCGCCCCGCGCGCCCGGGGCCACGTGACCCTGACTGCGCCCCGCCCGCGCGCGCCCGAGGCCACGTGATCCTGACTGCGCCCCGGCGCGCGCCCGAGGCCACGTGACCTTGCCCGCGAGGCCGTCCCAGCAGCCATGGCGGCGGCGGCGGCGGCGGCGGGGCCTGCAGATCCCCAGTCGCGGCCGGCAGCGGGCGCCCGCTTCTTCTGCACCGCGGGCCGCGGCTTGGAGCCCTTTCTGATGCGGGAGGTGCGGGTGCGGCTGCAGGCCACGCAGGTGAGTGGGCCTCGCTGCGCCCCGGAGGGAAGGGGGCTGCCCCGCCGCAGCACCCCTCCCCGCCGGGTCCGACTTAGACGCGGGAAAGCGACGCGACCCACGCTCTCCGCCGTCCTCGGAGTTGCACCGGCAGCTCCTGCAAGGGACCCCCGTCGTGTTTCCCTACGCGTCCATTGCCGCGCATCATTCGCGGCCGAAGTTTGGTTTAAAAAAGGGTCTAAACAAGTTGTTTCCGGGATTCTTTAACAGACAACGTTTGATAGTGTCGTTAGAGTGGGACCTGTCCGTTGGAATCCTTCCCCCTCCTTTTAGTGCAAATAAAGCGCAGGTTCCGTTCCGTTTCCTGCCGGCGTCGGTACCCACTTCACACGGTGTTGGGAGGGTCAGATGCTCGAAAGCGCACCGTGCACGCAGCAAGTCGTGGCTACAGACATGCAGCACTCGGAGGCCCGGCCCGGTTTGTCAGAGAAAGCGAGTGGCTTCGGCATTTGTGAGCTGTTAATTCTAGTGAACAAGGTTCTCAGCATCATTTAGAATAGGCTGGGCCGGTTTCCTGAAAGCCGAGGGGAGGGATGTCCCGATGGGCGCGGGGGTGCTGCTGGAAGAGGAGGGAGGCGTGGCGGGTGGCAGCAGCCCCTCGGTTGTCGGGAGCCCACAGAAGTCGTTTCTGCCGTGGAGGGCGGGGTGGGACGAGGCCGTGGAAATGCCATCAGTCTTACTAGACTGCCTGCCATTTGTGGGTTTGATCGCAGACTTTGATAGTATCCGATGGAGCTCATTGAAAAAGCAATATAATAGCAACTGCTGACAGTAAGCATTTAATGGCTGTCAGCCACCTGTTCTTAGGTACTTACTCTGTATTCACTTGATGGATTTTCACAGCCACCCTGGGAGGTAGGCTTCACATTTCACAGAAAAGGACAATAAAGCATCGGTACATGCAGTCCATTGTTCAAGGCTTGTAACCGGGAATGGCAGGGCTGGGATTCGAACCCAAGCTGTCAGGGAGGCAGACTCCTGGCTCCAGTCCTTGGCCGCTATGTTACTAGGACATAATGCTGCATTAATTTGTTTTAAAAACATTCACTTAAGAGTTCTTGGTATGAAAAATAGAAGGCTTGACCCAATCTGGGTATGCCAGAAAAAAGAAAAAAAAAAGACTCTCTCTGCTTGTTCTCCATCAAATTTTTTTTCTAAAAATACGTTTTTATTGATTTCAGAAAGAGGAAGGGAGAGGGGTAGAGAGAGAAATATCAAACGATGAAAGCGAATCATCCATCGGCTGCCTCCTGCACGCCCCCTAGTGAGAGTCAAGCCTGCAACCCTGGCATGAGCCCAAATCAGTGATCTCCTGGTTCATTGAGCCACACTGGCTGCTGGCCATGCATCTTCTTTCCAGACAAAAAGAGGTTGGGGGCGGGGGGCGGGGAATGTATTGTAATCACAGCAACAGAATTCAACTTATTACAGGGAAAAACCTTTGGCGTTGAGAAGAATTAAATGCCAAGAGACTTAAGAATTCCCATATTTTGTTCCTCTGTGTTTTAAGGGTAGATATGCCTGACAGTGGGGTCTGGACAAATAACCATGCTGTTCATGAGATTCCCAGAACTTGCTAAACTTAGAACCAGAAGTAGTATTTGGGTTTTAATTGGTGTCAACCTAAGGTTTCCTCCACAGAGATTCTTCTTCAAGCTAGAATGTTAAACCCAGCCATCGTTACCATCCCAAACGCTTAACTAGACTACGTCAGATAAAAAAAACAAAAGTACTTGGAGTTCGGCTTCCCACTGGATGGGAGCTGCCTAAACACATGGGTACCCCAACTTCCCTGGTGCCTCAGTTAGGAGATGAGCTATAACCATGTAGTCGGCCCCTGGCCACCGCTAAAAGGAGAATTTCAGGACAATCCCATCCTGAATGGAGGGAGTTGGGTTGACCCAAAAAGGGTTAGGTTCCATGGGTATTGAGCACCATTTGCCATACCTCATAAGACTCCCTATGGTCTGTAACCTTTGACCATTACCATCTGTGGTACTCCATTTCACGACCATTTATCAGGCTGGCCCGAGCTACACCATCCATCCACCTGACAGCATAACACAGCACATGTTGCCCTGCTAACTTACAGTTCCTTCAGCCAGGTTGCCATCCCACGTCTGCATTTTGCCCTTCGTTCTTTCCTTAGAATCCCTCTTCCCAGCTCTTGTAAGATTTTTCTTCAAGACTTTTACTAACGATGGCTTTCATAGTCAGTGTTACATACCCTACATACAGCTTATTGTTAAGTTTATTATATTGAAACCTTTTCGCTTTCTTCTGGGTTCAATTCAAGTTACTGTCTTATAAATTTTACATTTTAATTTGTATGTCAGAATATTGTTACTCACCTTTAAGATATTTGCTTCTGGTAGACCACGCAGTAGGTGTTCAATAAATACCCACTGACATGTTAACCTTGGGCTAGACATTATACCTTTTCTTTGCCCACTTTCAAATACTGTGTGAGATTTGGCAATATGATTACTGAGTATTTTGTGTTCTATTTTTCTAGTAGTGTGTGTACATGCATATACACATGCACAGTTGCAAATGGTAGCATAACATAATAAGATTATGGTCTCGGTCACTGACTACGTGACTTTATACAAAAATTTTAACCTATCTAAACTTCAGTTTCCTAATCTGTAAAATGGGGGTGATAGAGTCTACCTTAGAGAATTGTTATAAGGCTGAGGGGAAAAAATGTATTCAGAATGCTTAAAACAGTGTCTGACAAATACTGGATACTTCAGAAATGGTCGTTTCTACTGTTGATCTAGATGTTCTGTTTTAATTCATTAAGGGGGAAAAAGAGAAATGGTTCTTACTCTATACTAGAGTAAATAAATATCTATTTTTTTATATCTCTAGGTTGAATATGTTTCAGGAAAAGTTTTTTTCACCACCTGTTCTGACTTGAATATGCTGAAAACATTAAAATCCGCAGAAAGATTATTTTTGCTGATTAAAAAGCAGTTTCCATTTAACGTTTCTTCTGTAAATAAAGGTATGGTGTATGTCCACACAATATACGTACTCCAGAATAAGTAGCCATTTGACATTTTTAAGATTCATTCCTATCTTGGGGATCATTAGTATGTATTTTTCTATATTTTCTGAATATTATCCCCTCATTGTATTATCACCTAATTGTGTCTCTTCTCTCTACAATCTGCTGCCTGTCTTACCAAGATTTTAGTGTCCTAAGTCACATTTCATCTTTGCGAATTCTGATCAGACACCTTCTCTACAGTTATGTATGGTCAGTTGCATTTGTTTAGATTGAGGACATGTAAGAATCCAAAATGCATTCTTAATAGTTCAAAACTATCACCTTGTAAATTTTAACCAATGAGTGATTTAACTGAAATAAATACTGTATAGTAAAATGCCCCTTTTTAGGGATCTTAGATGTTTGAATAAATTGAAAGCCATTTAGAAAGCGTTAGGATTAAAGGGGGCTTAAGAGATTTTCTGTTTTTATAAATATGCTTAAGGATCTTGATAAAAGCAACAGGTAAGGGCCAGACACTGCTGGATTACACATTGCCTTAAACTTCATTTTGACTGCTGATTTATGCACAAGAGGTCATGTAAGCATGTAGTCTATAATAAATTGTATCAAGGAAAATACAAATGGCAAGAAATCAAGACATGGCAGAAAAAATATTTTAAAGCAGATACTAAGATGTTATATTGTGGGATCAATATCATTTCATTCCAGTAGTCCACACATTCTTATTATTAGAGAAATGCAGTAATGGCTCTGAGTTATCTTGATGACCCTGGTTCATCAAAAAAGATTACATTATTTTGAGTAAGTTATGAATGGGTTGTGTACCTGAAGTGTTCCTTTATGGAAACTCCTTTTATGATGTATGCTAATACTGTATGGTCTGAAATAGTCTCAAAATTTAGTTGCTCTGTTTCTGAGCTCTGTGTTTTATAATTGTTTTTTTTTCCAACTTAATTTTATAGGCAAGATTAGCATTATTTCAAAGATTAATATATACTCTAGGTCTATGCATACATTAAAGAGATACATATATTATTATAGGACAAATGATTTTTCTATATGAATGATATAGGTAATTCTGTATGAATTTTAAATTGATTTTGATGTTTGGTATAAATATAAGAATGAACCTATTTGGCACAACATTCTTATATTAAATGATATAAATTCCATACAAAAGTGAAGTCATTCTTCATGTAGTAGTTTAAAAACATATTTTATAAAAATAAAAATAATGGCGTTTAGGGGTGATGAATATAATAGACTGCCTTTAAAGCTTCAATAGGATAAACTGAAATTTTATTTGTTTAGGAAAAATATTTCATGAAATGCAAAGATTCATAAATGATGATCCTGAAAGTTGGTTGAATGCCATTTTGATTTGGAAAAATCTCCTTGAACTTGATGCAAAACAGAAAAAACTTTCTCAAGGAGATGCTAACCCACTAAAAAGAAAAATGGGAGAAAATGATCCCATTATTGCTAAGAAATTAAAAGCAGAACCAATGCAAGAGACACAAGAGAACAGGGAATGCCGACTGGGAAAGCAAATGGAAGAGGAAACAGGGGAGCGAGGTTTCCTCGCTGAAAGAGAGAAACGCCGAGAAGAACTTCAGAATGACGCGGCAGAAGCTGGAGATAGTCATAACCAGGGTGACCTGACCTTCCGAGTTTCTTGTCGCTGCAGTGGAGCCATTGCAAAGACCCTTTCTGCACAGGTACACTTACCTCTAAAGTGGGTTTCTATTTTCTAGATGAATTCACTACTCCTTCGATTTAAAATGAGACCAGAATAGATAATTCAGCTCAGGCAGATAACTTGGCCGAATATAATAATTAAATCTCTTTAAAAATGCATTTTCCATTTTAACTTTATCTCAGATTCTTAATAGGAATAGTATGCCATGTATTGACCTCCTTTACTTACTGAGTTTTCTTAAACTCACAGGTGTCTTTTGCATTTGGAAATCCTGATGTCATGGTTTTAAGCTTTTTGGGTTTCTCTTCAGTTTAGTTCTGTTTACTGAGTGATTACTCTGCATCAGACCCGATAGGTGTGATTATCACTAGAACCCAAACATAATACACTCAAGGTCTCAACTCTCTAGGAGAGGGTAAACACTACAAACATCCTCTTTAAAAAACCCATATTAGTGACCCTTACAAAGTTCAGTGATATAAAAGGCATATACCTATAGGTTTGAGTTCTTTGTCCAACCTTAAAATCGAACCCTAAAGTCCAAGTCTAATGTTACTGATCTGGTCATTTTTTTAAACATATAGGCTTGCAGTAGGTAAATTAATCTTTCAGCTTGCACTCATTTCCTAAAACCCAGAATGGCTTTATCAGGTCATGATTTGGTTATTTCATGTCTCTAAAATCACAAGAATAGAGATTGCACATAAGTAGATATTAATGCCATAGAATGTGTTGGAGGATGGAAGAAGGTATAATATTTTAAAATTATAATTTAATATTGTAATTCTAAATTACCATTGGATAGTCTGCCTTGACTTTCCTATTGACTGTTAGGAAAATCTTATATCTTACTAGAGGCTCAGTGCATGAAATTCATGCACTGGTAGGGTCCCTACCTGCTGCTGGCCAGGCACTCCCTCCTTTACCCCGGTTGGCCTTGCCCCCTGGTCAAACTCCTGGACAAACTCCCGGTGGAGGGGACAATTTGCCTACTACACTTTTATTGTATAGAGTACTTAACTTTTTCATTTATACTATTTTTATCTTTTATATAACTTGCTGCTTTTCCAGGAAGTAGGAAGAATAATTGGAATTGCTCTTATGAAACAGTTTGGATGGAAAGCAGATTTGAGGAATCCGAACTTAGAGGTAATGAATGATTATTTTATTTTATATGCTTATAACCTAATTCTTTACAGACAATGTCAAAACTAATCTATTATACTTTTCAATTTTGCTTTAGAGTTTCAAAAAGCATGTCTGCGTGGATCTAGCAGTCTGATGTTTTTTTTTATAGAACAGTACAGATAATTATGTTAATAATGGCTTTGTTAGGATTGTGGGATTATGTTTTTTTTTTCTATTCTCTATTTTGAGAAATTGATGAGGTTACACTGCTATTAATTGGAATAAAATAAAACACATGAGGAAATAAATGCAAGTTATAAAAAAATATCCTTCACTTTTTTTGAGAATCATCTCATAAATTTGACATGTAGTGTAGTCATTTTCATCATTCATTTGTAAATGCATTGTTATACAGCTGTAAATGAAGTAATTGCTAGCCAAAACAGAACATTTTGTGTTGTTTTATTTTTTTAATTTTTTAATATATCTTACACTTTTAAAAAGTAATGCCTGGTGTATATCTTTTATACCTGTCATGTAAAATACTTTGGCCCCAAGAATATTCTGACATCAGGGATCTTCCTTTCATCTCCCTCTTCTGCTGTCTGGTTTCCTCCTGTTCGTCTTCCTTTCGATTATCTTCCTGTCTCAGAATTACAGTCTTTCATAGTTTAGCTCATGAATAAATATATCTAATTGAATTCCTATCCACTTAATGCAGTTAATGTTAGCAATTATTGATAAAAATAATCAACACAAAACAAAATTGGCAACACGAAAATCACACAGTAAAATGTGTGACCAAAATTGACAGAAGAATCAAATCTTAACAAATTTTGCTCTGTGAAATTAATAGAAAAAAAATTCATAGAGGAAGAAGCTATTCTTGATAACATTTGATATGTAAAAATAACAATATACCATATCTTTACTATAAATTTTAAATAGAATTAATCCCAAAAAATAATTTTGCTAAAGTTGAATAATATAAAAATTTGGAAACTTTAGCTGTGATGATCAAGGAATTAAATTGACTAAAGGGAATTCATTTCAGATCTTCTTTTTCTTGATGAAAATTTATCAATATTGGAATAATCCTGATTAAACTGCATATATATATATATAAAGTGTGTGTATATATATATATATATATATATATATATATAAACTGCATATATATATATATATATATATATATATATATATATATATAAAGGTAGTCTGGGAGTGAAAATATTGTGGTTTAAACGCTCTTGAGGTCAAACAGCAGAATTAGAATATTTCATGAACTTCATCAGATTACAAAAGTAAAATTCTAACTTTTAAAGTTTATTGGGCTACTAATTAAAACTTGAGACATTTAAGAACTTTATGGTTTGACGAAGAAAGAGAGGAAGAAACGCACCTATAGATAGTACAGAGAGAAAAGGTCATCATTGTCTATAATATATTTGACCTGAAGAAAGTTTTCTGTCACACTAATAGTATGTAGCCTGTGGTAGTCCATGTGGCCTCAACTCTTATTTGAGGTTAGAATTAGGATGGATTTAGGAAATCTCTAACCCCAAATGCTGAAAAGTCTGATTCAGTTATGATAATTCAGAGAATCTTTAGGAAGAAAATAGATCTTGAGTTCTTCATAACAATCTCCATATAATTTGCACACAAAATTAACCTCAAAATATTTCTATGAAATGTACTTAAAATTTATTTCATCTCTGCTCAAGAAAAATAGTATGGAACATTTTTCCATATATGACAAATAAGGCCTTGGAATTTTTTATTAAAAAAATAATTTATAGCCCTAACCGGTTTGGCTCAGTGGATAGAGCGTTGGCCTGCGGTCTGAAAGGTCCCAGGTTCGATTCCAGTCAAGGGCATGTACCTTGGTTGCAGGCATATCCCCAGTGGGGAGTGTGCAAGAGGCAGCTAAATCGATGTTTCTCTCTCAGCAATGTTTCTAACTCTCTATCCCTCTCCCTTCCTGTCTGTACAAAATCAATAAAAAATATTTCTTAAAAAAAAATAATTTATATAGGTTTCAAATATAAATTTTCAAATTATCGATAATTTGGTAATGCATTTTCTGTTCCATTCTAACTTATGTATTTGTTCTTTCAGATATTTATACATCTAAATGACATTTACTCTGTCATGGGAATTCCTGTGTTCAGGTATTTATATTCTAAATTTCAGATTCATCCCTTAGAGTTTTTTAAATGAAGAACTTTATGCTTTTCTTTTATAGTATGAAACATTGATACAACAGAGGGGGCTAAAGGCAAAGCATGTGAGTTCTTTACTTCAGCCAGTGAAGTGTTTCCATGGCGCTTAGTGGAGATGATTTGATCTAACCGATAGAGCGGTGAAGGAATTTATCACAATAATCCACTGATTGCATGATTCAGCCTGAAAATTATGTCTAATTATTTCTATTATTAAATGATTTTCACAGGCCCTTGTTTAAGCTAAAATTTTTAGTCTCTTTGCATCTTGGAATTTTAATTAAAAAATACAGCACAATTCTTAAAATTCACTTTGAACATTAACTGTATACAGCTATGCCACACTGTACGTGTGTAGCATAGTGAATAAGAACTATGGACTTTAGTTCTACCTTCTCAACAGATTAACCGCAGGTTTTGTCAGATTATCATATTCCTCTGCTGTAAAAGCAGGAAAATAATAGTACCTACTTCATTTGCTTTGTGGTTGGGATTAAATAAGATAACCTACATGAAAATGCTTGGTACTATTTCTAGGCTACAGTAAGTGTTGAATAAATTTCAACTGCCTTATTTCTGAAACAGATCAGTAACTAAGGAAGGAAGGGAGAGACATTAGAGTAAGATTAATTTATTCAGTTAATTTCAGTTGAAATGTCTGATGAGTATTTATATGCTAAGCACTGTACTAGTTACCAACATTCAGAGATGAGGAAGATGGTTGGTTATTAATTTAAAGGAATTCAATGTCTTAGAAGAACAAAGGTAGGTGAAAAATGCTTGGCTAGAGTTAGGAAAGGGGACCTAACTCTGATGGAGGATGGGAGCAAATGAACATGGAAGAGATTCATTTAATGAACCACTGAAGTGGAGAGCGCTAAGGAGGAGTTCCCAGCTGGACCAGAGAAGGAGAGGACCTTGCAACCCAGGACTTGGAAAGGCATGAAGGTAGAGGAAGCTTGCGTTATGTGGAGACAGCCTGTGGCTTCAGTGCAGATGGAACAGGGAAGACATAAGGAGGGTGGTGGGAAATGAGACTGAGCAATTAGAAACAAGTCATGAAGTGTCTTGTAAGCCATGCTGAGCAACTTGGATTTTATTCTAAAAGCAGTAAGCATACAAAGCAGCAGAGTGATGTGGTCAGATTTGTGATTTCTGAGATATTACTAAGGAAATTATATTTTTTAATGAAGGGGAAATGAAAAGAAAAAGGAGGTTTAAACTCTTACTATAGTTCAGGAAATAAATGATGAAGAGCTGAACTGAGGCAAATTGGAAATAACAAAAAGGAGGGCATGAATTCCATAAAAAGTTAAAAAGCCTAGAATAATTGCCAGATGCCTGATTTGGACAACCAGTAGATACTGGTGTCAGTCACTGAGATAGAAAATGTAGGGAAAGTAGTGTTTTCAATGAAAAAATGTCTATGAGTAGATATTTAAAGTTACAGCTCAGGAATTCCGGTGACAAGTCTAGGCTGGAGATTTAGATTACGATACGCAATATACAGAAGGTAAGTGGCCCGAGAAAATGAAGAAATGTATTGAGATATGAAATACAGGGAAAGGAGGGTGCTCAGTAAACACATGTTGAATTGGCAGTACTCTAGGTAAAAAGTGTCCAAACACACATTTAAAAATTAATATCTGGGATTCAGATGACCAGTCTAGGCTATAAATGTAGATAAGAGTGTCTTCATCTTGGTAATAGAATAAAGATGAAATGCATATATGTGGAGAGGACTCTCAAAACTACATTTACGCCCTAGCCAGTTTGGCTCAGTGGATAGAGTGTCGGCCTGCAGACTGAAGGGTCCTGGGTTCAATGTCAGTCAAGGGCATGTACCTTGGTTGCAGGCACATCCCCAATGGGAGGTGTGCAGGAGGCAGCTGATCAATGTTTCTCTCTCACTGATGTTTCTAACTCTATCCCTCTCCCTTCCTCTCTGTAAAATATCAATAAAATATATTTAAGAAAACAACTACATTTACTTTTATGATTAAACACATTAGCCAGATTTGATGAAAGTGGAGAAGTATTTTTATTTTCAAGGAATTTATTTCTGAATACTTTCTTCCCCTAAGTAATTTTATTAGATGGATATAATGGACCCTTTTGTTGAAATAACGGCAGATAATTTTTCCAGGTTTACGAAAAATAACACTTATTTTGGTCACGTGTTAATAGGGTTGGCTCCCATAAAATAAAACCTATTGGTAAAAATATATACATAATTATCAAAACTTTCAAAGGTTCTACATAAATCCCTGATGCTTACTTAGAAAGGAACTTAGCAATATATAGGGTGTCCCCCAAAAATGTATATGCACCCTTTGAATAATTATAAAAGCAGTGTTTATTAAAATACATTTCATTTAAAAATTGAGCTATCAGCTATTAAAGCCTAAATACATTTTTTGAGATACTCTGTATATGGACAAAAGACAGTTTTTCATACCAAGTCTGTTTTGGTATCTAAGAGTAAAAAACAATCTCTCAATTCTGGTTTTAATATGTTTTGTAGCAAGACAGTTGCCCAGCCTAGACTGTAGTATCAAGATTCATTGATCAAAATATTTCCTAGTCATTCCACCTGCAAAGTTTATATTCTAGATTCCAAATCTATGGCTATAATACTGTCTGCAATGTGAATTATTTTCTGAAAAAAACTTTAAAAAAACAAACTCCCATGGGTTTACCGGCAGAACTTCTTTATTGTAACAGTAAATATACAATTACACTGTTTGATTTGAAAGAGATACCTCATCTAATTGTAACATTTTAAGAAGCTTACCATAAATGCACACAAAACTGGATAACAAAGTCAAAGACAGATCGGAAATAAAATGACAAAAGACACAGGGTTTGGAGAACACTGTGACGTGGTATAATGTTTGGAGAAGAGCCCTCTTAATGGTTTTGGAACAAGCCTACCCCCAAAACAACCAAGCACTAATCCTCAAAATCCAATAGTCATATCTTACCAACAAATTATATAAATGAAATAGAAAAGTGCATTCAAATTTCTAAGGAATTTATTCATTGCATTAGATGCCACAGAAATAATATTTTGAAAATTTTTATCAAATCTGAAAACACTGATAGCATTGATGAGGTGGAGGATGAAGTATGAAGTGCAAGATAATGAAGACCATAGAATTCATTTGGGAGATGTCTGCTTCATGCAGACAGTGCATTGTCATGCTTCATTTCATCTTTTGAGAGATGCAAATGAACAAAAAACAAACTTATAAAAGGGACTTCTTAAGGAAAACTATTTCAAGTGTTAGTATCCATCCAGTCTTGCCTATATACTACATCCCTATCACAAACAGCCCTGCTTTTTGACTCCTAATCACACAAAAGGTCAACTTCCCTCTGGGAAAACAGGGAACTGCTAAAACATTTTAGAAAAATCCCCCTCATGTGTGATAACATTTTTATAAAGTAAACACAATAGGGCTTAAATTGTTTTTTAAACATTTTACCTTTCTAAAGTACCACACTAGCTGGTTAAACAAGGTGCCAACTGGAGAAGGTATTTCTGTAATAAGGTTAAATAATCCCAACTCAGAATTCTTTAGTGTGTGTTGCATGAACATGGTGAGATAATTCACAGACATGGACAGGTTAATCATTTTATTTATATCAGGTTCTTTAACTTAGTCATATTGGATCTCACGTCAGGTTCTTTTTCCTTTGTAGGGTTCCTTTGGCCAGCAGAGCTTACATCAGGACAGCAGGATTGAGGTCTACCATAGCATGGGCAATGGCCTCTGTTGCTGAAATTAAGGTAAGGAAACTGTTTTTCATTCTTGTTAATACATTAGTGAGGCTTTTTCCGTAACTAACTTACACAGTCTCTTATTTATGGACATCTTGATTGCTTCCTTTTTTTTTCTGTTCTCTTTTTCTTTTATTATTTTCTTTTGTTACTTTTGTTTGTTTGTTTGTTTGTTTTTGTCATTGCCATTTTGCTTACGAAGTTCTGCAATGGTATGTTTTTAAATATTGTTGAACTTCTGAGAGTATTTTGCCTATGAGAAATCTGGGTTAAAATTGCCACATTTTATTCTTCCTAATATTTTGTGTTACAATGATGTGGCCTGAAAAACCTCTACTTCTTAAAATTTAAGTTTTTCTCCTGTGACCAGATCTTGATGAATTTTTATAAATGTTCCATGGACATAAAAAAAATTTTTGTAGTCAGTGTCCTTGCTATCTTTGCTTACTATTTTATTATCTGCTTACTTTTGGAAAGTATTTGAAATCTCACTGATATTTTTTTAAGTTTTTGCATTTTCATTAGTGGTTGCCTTATTCAGTAGTTTGGTATACACAGTCTGCTATTCATCATGAGTTGTACCTTTTTATCATTACATAAGTTTTCTTTATCTCAAGTAGTGAGTTAAAACCTAAATTTTATCATGTGTTATTAATATTTCACTCCTTTCTTTATCTTTGCATTTGCCTGGTATGTCTTTGACCCTCCCTCATTTTCAACTTCGCTTTCAGTGAGTTTTTACAAACACACAGCTCTGTGTGTGTCCTACTCTAATGGGCTCTGACTTTCAATGAGAGAACGTGACACAATGACAGACACGCCTGAGGGTATTCCTCCTATTTCACGCTGGTTATAACTTCTTACCACTGACTCCTTATTTTTACTAGTTTGATCACGTTACTTCATAATCATTTCATTGTTCTCCCTGAGGTTGGAGATTTTACTTTTTTGTCTAGTCCATGAATGTTCTCCTTTCCCCGCTCTCTTAATTAAACACATAGGACTCTACTATTATTTTAAAGCAAGGTATCTACTCCTTCCTCTGCCAAGACAGTTTTCACCACCGAAACATTCTAGTCTTCACCCTCGCTCCTATCATGAGGCCTCTAGAGTACTGGTTCCTCTCCTCTGGCGTACCTTTCCTCTTCCCTGCATTTAGACCTTTGGAAGATTTCACTTCTTTCACTCCCAACTCCCAACTGCTAGATGAAACTGAATTATTTATCATAGATCAGATTTCCCTTAAACTATGTCCCTTCTGTTTCAGAAGTTCTTATTTAGCCCTTATATTACACAGCCTGTCTTTCATTATCAAGATAGAATTGTATGTAGCAAACACATATTTCTGTGCAAACATACAAAGATATATTGCAAGATGTAGCACTCCTTGCTATGGGTCTTCACATTGTCTTTCGCCAGTGGAGGTCTCTGCTTGGGTTTGTTTATTGCTTGGTTAATTAAAGTCTTGGCTTAGGTATTTTCCTCACATGTGGTATTTTAATAATTTACTATCTGAATTTCTATATATCTCAGATCTCTCCCTTTCATCCTGGTGGGTATGCCCATCTTGGCTTGAGTTGGAGTCGTTTTATCTCAGATGTCGATAGGTGCTGTCCATTGTCTTTTAGCTTCCCGAGTTACAGCTGAGTTGTCAGTGCCAGTATGGTTTTCCTTTCCTTTATAGCTACCTTGTTCTTTCTGCTCAGCAGTTCATAAGACTTTCCTCTGTAGTCCTATAAAGTTCAGGAATAGTACCAGGGTATACTTCTATAAATGCCTTTTCTATTCAGCCCATAATGCAGTGAGTCTGACTGCCTGGGTTCTAATCCTGGTTCCACCACTTACTGGCAGGGAAACCGTGGGAAAGATACTTAACATCTTTGTTCCTCAGCTTCTCATTTGGAAGATGAAAAGAAAAATTTCATAAAGTCATGTGAGAATCAAATGAATTAGCATTTGTCAAGTGATTTCACAGTGCCTAACATGAGAAAATATATAAATATTAGCTACTATTATGGTAATAATTATAGTTATAATACTTACTTGGAATAGCTAATGATTACTAAAAAATTTATTATTTCTCAAGCTCAGGCACTTTTTCTCATTATTTAATTATTATTACCTCAACTGCGTTGCATTAGTGACTTTAACTTTAAACTACTCTGTTTTCTGCTTCTGAATTTTTTCTCTCTCAGGACATTTTGTTTCTTTCCATTAGGTACCCTCTGGCTTTGACTGAAACCTGATCATCCACTGAGCATTCTGCTTCCTCTGTAGACATGTCCAGGGACCACTGGGCCTGGAGGTGGGGTAGGTGTCCTGCTGGCTCATTCCTTTTGCCCAAAGCCTCTCAGTGCCTCTGAGGCACATGCCATCTGGTTATTACAGTTACACACGGATCTCTTCCTGTCATTTCTGTAAGAGTAGGAGACCTTATTCCTGTTATAATTCTCTACGATCCCATCATCCACTTTGGAACCTGGCCCCTTACGGTCTTGGCTTCCTACCTCTAATGACCTGCCTTAGTCGCATCCTAGACCTTCTTATACCCAGAAGGAAATGCCTCCCCAAAATCTCACTTTCATGAGTCCTGCTCTTAACCACCTTTTCTTTCCTGCTCACATCCTCCAGCGCCGTAGCATAGTTCCAGAACCTCTTGGACCCCCTGCCCATTACTTAACCACCTGTCTTCTTCCCCGGCCCACAGCTTGAATTTTATGTTTTACCATTACAGCCCTTTCCTTGCCCATACTTTTAGCTCTCCTGATTCTTATATGACTTAAATACTAGAATCAGAAGTGAACTTCAACATGTTCTCCTCACCAAATCTACCAATGAACCAGAGTCTATGCCCACATACGTTGCCCTGGTTTCACTCCATTACATGTGGACTGGATTTTAGTCCCTGTTACCTATATAAGGACTTTCTCTCTACTGGGTCATTCTCATCAGTGGGAACACTTGCTATATAATATCTTGCAACTTAAAAAAAATTCTTATCCTGAAGCCACATGCTCCTTCAGCTACCACCACTGTTCTGTTTCCTTTTATGGAAAAATTCATAAACCTAGTTGTCCATACTTGCTGCCTCTCCCTCTTTTCTTCCCTTTCTCTCTCGTGCCCACTCCCATCAGGCTTTCAACAGCACTCCCCTGACTCTGCTCATCTTACCCTTCCAGCACTCAGACACCTGCAGCTCTCTCCTTGAAGTGCTTCTTTCCAGTTTGTTTAGGGAAGATCACTCTGGTTTCTCCTCCTGCGTGAGCATGTGTGGCTCTCAGCATGCATCGCTGCTTCTTCATCTACCAAACGTCTATACTTAAGAGATTGCCAGGATCTAACCCATGGACTTTCCTTTTTAACTTTTCTCGCCTTCTGGTTGACTCATCAGTTCTGGTGCTTTAAGTACCATCTGTAAACTAACACTGATGCTCCCAAATGTATATCTGTAGCCTGAACCTCTCCACTGAGCTCCAGACTCACATGTCCAGTGACACGTTCTCTATAGTTGGTCTAGGAGTATCTCAAAATTAACATGCCCAGAACCGAACTCTTGTCTCCTTTTAAGCTTCTCCTCCCTAGTTCTTCCCACTTCAGTAACAGGCACCTCTGCTCTTCCAGTTGCACAGGTCAAAGCTTTCCTCATTTCAGACTGTTGTCATACTTCACCATTCCACATCTGATCTCACCTATTGGCTCTACATTTAAAATATATCCAGAATCCAACCAACCACTTCTCCCCAATACCACTCTTTTTGTTGTTGTTGTTGTTAATCCTCACCCATGCGTATTTTCCCATTGATTTTTAGAGAGTGGAAGGGAGGGAAGAGAAAGGGAGAGAGAGAGACATCTATGTGAAAGAGACATCAGTTGGTTGCCTCCTGAACATGCCTCAACTGAGCTTAGGGTTTGAACCTGCAACCCAGATACATGCCCTTGACTGGGAATCAAACCCACAACCCAGGCCACCACTCTAACCACTGTGTAACACCGGCAAGGCAGCCGCTCTTAATTTAAGCTACTGTCATCTCCTGGACCCCCTAACCAGCCTCCCGTTAACACTTTTACCCTTATGTTCTATTCTCAACAGATCATCTAGAATGATCCCTCTGAAATGTAATGTTAAGTTACTTCTCTGCTCAGAACTCTCTAATAGTTCCCCATCCTTCAGAATAGAATCAGAATCCTTACAGTGTCTACCAGATCTGACCTGTGATTACCCAGGGTGGGAGTGATTAGTTTTTTTCTCCAAATTTCCTGTTCTCTTCCCAGGTGCCAACAGGGTAACACTTTCCTGGATCCTTAAAATTGGGTGTGTTGTGTGACTGACATGCTTTAGCCAGTTAAATGTTGGTGGACATGTGTGTCACTTGTAGATGGCACCTGTAAGGCCTAACCCATAATTTGTCACAGTGTTTTTCCTTCTGCCACAGTGATAGCAGTGCTCCAATTTGGCTTCCAGAGAAAGGAGCCAAAGCCGCCAGTGCCTTACTGTGGGCGTGTAACATGAAGTTATATGGTGTTTAAAGCTCTAAGGTTTGGACATTGCTGCTACAGGCAGCAGACACCAGCCCATCTTGATGGAATCACCTGCCAACCTCTCTGATATGATCACCACTTTTTCCCTCTCACTCAGTGTGCTCTGGCCATACTGGTCTCCTTTCTAATCTTTAAACGTGACAAGCATATACTTGCCTTAGGGCTTGAACTACCAGAAATTCCTAAAGTGTGAAAAGGAATCTTTACTCTTTAAATATTGATTCCTCAAATTTTAAGTTTCTTTTATAATACATATTAGATTTAATAGTACCAAATAAATATTTCTGTCTATAGGCTGGTGCATTTGTTTTAGATCCAATGTGTGGACTCGGAACAATACTTTTGGAAGCAGCTAAAGAATGGCCGGTAAGTTCTAAACTTTGGTAAACTAAGAAATGTATTCATTTTAATTGGTATATGTATGTTTAGTTACCAGTTATTTATAAGTATATTATCTTTTGGGGATTATTATTTTAATTATTAGAGGCCAATGCACGAAATTTGTTCACAGGGAGGGGGGGTGTCCCTCAGCCCAGTCTGTACCCTCTCCAATCTGGGATCCCTCGAGGGATGTCCAACTGCCTGTTTAGGCCCGAACCCACCAGGACTGCTGGCTCCCAACTGCTTGCCTGCCTGATCACCCCCTAATCACTCCCCTGCCAGCTTGATCGACATTTAACTGCTCCCCTGCCAGCCTGATTACCCCCAATTTCCCTCCCCTGCTGGTCCAGTCACCCCTAACTGCCCTCCCTTGCCAGCCTGGTTACCCCTAACTGCCCTCCCCTGCTGACCTGGTCGCCCCTAACTGCCCCCCCTGATGGCCATCTTGTGGTGGCCATCTTGTGTCCACATGGGGTGGCCCTTTTTGACCACATGGGGGCAGGCATCTTGTGTATGGGAGTGATGGTCAATTTGCATATTACCTCTTTATTATATAGGATATGAGTCACTATTTACTATTGTCAGGTGACTTATGAAGGGTTAATTAAATTGCTATGTTGTTTTTTTTAAATAGTATGATAAATTTAGCAAGATATGAGTAATCTTAATAACTAGTCATGATATTATACTCATCCCTAAATTATTTAGGCATTTGTAACTATAAAATATTGTTAATAAATTAAAAATTTTTTGCTATTATTATTATTTTAAAGAAATACTATAAATTTGTTTCAACCTGAATGAACAAATCTATTGACTTCACTTTCATTATTTGAGAAAATGGCAGTAAGTTTTCTTAACTACATGAGATACTGACAGTTTTATTTATACTTGAAATAAGAATCTCTTTCCCCATAGGATGTGTACTATGTGGGTGCTGATGTCAGCGACTCACAGTTACTTGGTGCATGTGACAACCTGAAAGCTGCAGGCCTCACGGGTAAAATTGAGTTACTAAAAGTCTCTGTTATAGGTAAGATATTAAAAATGCTTATTCAACATTTGGGAAAATGAACATATGTAAATATCTTTATTCCTCTGGATAAACTCATTTTTCAGCCTCATACAAACCCTCACTATTTGTAGATGCAAAGGCAGGATAGAGCTATTGGAATGACAGTTGTTTAGAAGCCTTCAGTCTTGGGTAGAGTCCAGTGAGGGGATGAGACTCTAGAATGTGAGGCTCTCAAGGACAGAACTAATGGCTGTCTCCCCTTATGGGACTACTGAGTGTGTGAGTTAACTATGGCATGCAGGGTATAGTTATGACAGGGAGTGATGGATTCCCCATCTATGGGGCTGGGATGCTTCTGTTGGCCTTGAACATCTGTGCAGGGAACGTGCTGGAGCATTGAGAAACTCCATTCTAGTAAGACCTACTGCCATGTTGGCCTTGAGTCACAGTACCAGCTAGAACAGGCCAACATTAGATAATTTGGTCTTTACCCCAGGCTTTCCCATTCAAAAGCTATCTCACCTTGAAAGCAACATTTAACCTCTTTTAATTTTATGGATGATGATAATAATATCTAACCAACAGGATGTTACAAAGATTCAATTAGTCTCAAGTTCAGTTTAGTTAGTCCCAATGCACAGTTCTTGAGATCCTTAGGTGCCACCAGGAAGACAATAAGCTCAGGGGTTGATGTACCAGAGGAATTGATTTCGGAACGGTGTCAGGAAATTGGTTGTCACTTCAGAGCCCCGAGTTAGGTATCATGGAATGTCAATTGAAGGCCATCGGTGCCAATTCAAATGCCAACAGGAACCCACAATTTGGGTGGTGTGAATAAGTTTAGTGGAAACAACTCCACTATAAAGCAGCATTGCTGTGGAACAGCTGGATAGTGCTATAGCCACTGTGGAAACAGCATGGCTGTGAAGCTGCCCTGGGGCCAGGCCGCCCTTCAACTCTGCTCTCATCTGCTCTGCTCTGCTCTGCTCTAGTGAGAGGTCTCCAGTGATTCAGCTCCAGCCAGGAAAATGTAGTCTTCAGTCTCTAGTGGAAAGCCTGCTCATTTTCAATTCCAAGTTTTCTATGTACATAAAAATGGGTGGGAAGTAAAATAAGTAGAAAGTGAAAAGTATCCTCAGAAAATATGGAAGTTAAGATTGGGTTTATTACCATATGAAAATCTAATTTCAGAGACAAAAATGTAAAGATGAGAAAGAAATTTAGATTTCTTAATCAAACACTTTAGTTTTACTTAGTGATAATCTTCAACTTGTTGATTATTGATTGTTCAGGCTTAGGGCTTAAGAAGATGTTCTTAACATTTGGGGTCCCCTTTAAAAATTCAGTGAAAGCTAAAAATAAAATAAATATGACTATAATCAACATACTCATAATACATAGTGTTTGACTATTCTGGTGAAATAACTTGGTAAAATATTTTCTTCATAGATGCTAAACCTAGCATATTTTATTAGGTCCATATCTACTAAGCCCTTTATCAGTCAGGCAAATTCTCTGTGGCCATACTAAGAGATGTTTTAAATAAACCATAATAAAACAGTATGCCTTAGGATTTCTTACTAAAACATTTAAAATTATTTTGTCCTTTTTTAATGTTAAATTCAAACATTTATCATCACATAGCTTTAAATGTTCATAACACCTGGAGAAACTTTCATCAGTAATATAAATAAAATGTTGTATTACTTTGGAAAAAAGTGTTACGTGCCCTAGTTATTTATCTTATACTAGTGGCCCAAGCGCATGGATTCATGCACATTGAAAGGAAATCAGAAGAAAGATTCGTGCGGTAATTATGTTACTGCAAAGAAATTACATGTCAAGCCCTGGCTGGTTTGGCTCAGTGGATAGAGCGTCGGCCTGGGGACTGAAGGGTCCCAGGTTCGATTCTGGTTAAGGGCATGTACCTTGGTTGCGAGCACATCCCCATTAGGGAGTGTGCAGGAGGCAGCTGATTGATGCTTCTGTCTCATCAATGTTCTAACTCTCTATCCCTCTCCCTTCCTTTCTGTAAAAAATCAATAAAATATATTTTTTTAAAAATTACATGTCAAAATCCTATATAATAATCCTACATAATAAAAGACTAATATGCACATCAACCAAATGGCAGAATGACCTGTTGCTATGATGCACACTGACCACCAGGAGACAGCTGCTCAACACAGGAGCTTCCTTCTAGTGGTCAGTGCATTCCTACTGGGGGAGCACTGCTCAGCCAGAAGTCAGGCTTATGGCTGGTGAGTGCAGCAGTAGTGGCGGGAGCCTTTCTAGCCTATGTGGCAGCACTAAGGATGTCCGACTGACGGCGCAGGGAGCCGTCATGGGGAGCGGGCCTAAGCCATCAGTCAAACATCCCCTGAGAGCTCCTGGACTATGAGAGGGCGCAGGCTGGACTGAGGGACCCTCCTCCTCCCCAACCCCCCGCCAACCCCATGCATGAATTTCATTCACTGGGCCTCTAGTAATATATATAATATAGTAGGTCCTCTGGTTACATCAATATCCATTCCTATGGCGCGAGGTAACGTGATTTTTGCCGTAAATCAAAACCCATGTACATAAGCACCTACGTCACTCACATGAAGCACATATACAGTAGTAATGAAATAAAACAGAAAAAAATTTTTTAAAGATAATTCCTGACCTTTACTTGTGGTAAATAAGTAGTAACAAACATAAAGCACATATGTACATATATTGCAATGACAGAAGTTTTTTTTTAATAAATAAATGGGAGATGGTGACATAACCTTGAAATGACATACGTTGAGGACTGCCTATTTAGTATTTTAAAATTAAAATACAAAATATTTTAATATGTGCGAGTCAACGTTCATTTTTAAATTGCCAGTGCGCATCATATGTACTGGCCAGATAGTAAGAGGGATGGACAGTTGGTCACTTAGCCTTTTATGTATATGTATATGTGTATGTATATATATTATCATCTAAACTCTTTTGATGAAGCAACTGAATTAAAGAATCTCATTCTCCAAAATAAAAAATTCAATAAAAGCTATGGCTCATCTCCCTTAAAAATAAAAATATCTACACATGCAAAATCTGATCTAATAAAAGAGTAATATGCAAATTAACCATCACTCCAAGACACCTAAGCCACGCCTGCCAGCCTAAGCCATGCCCGCCAGCCAATTAGAGCGCTGTATGCAAATTAACCCAGCCAAGATGGCAGCCAGCAGCCACGGAGCTAGAGCAAACAGGAGGCTTCCGTTACACCAGGAGTAAACTGCCTGCCTAGGCTGGCCAGGCCTCTGATCAAGGTAACAGTGTTTCAATTATAGAAGCCACAGAGCTGAAGCAAACAGGAGGCTTCGCACCTGCCTAGGCCTCTGCTCAAAGCAACAAAGTTTCAATTATAGAAGATAAACCCCAGAAACCTGATTCCAGCCAGCCTCGCTGGGACATTGGGTCAGTGGGAGCTGTGGATAGCCTGAAAACAGCCCTCAGTCCCTCACCCAGGCTGGCCAGGCACCCCAGTAGGGACCCGAACCCTGAATGGGCTGTGGGCAGCCTGAAAACGGCTCTCAGCCCCTCACTCAGGCTAGCCACACCCCCATGAGGTGAGGGTTCCCACTGTGGGGGTTGGCCAGCCTGCAAACAGCCATCAGCCCCTCACCGAGGCTGCCAGGCATGCCAGCAGGTGGACATCCCCTGAGGGGTCCCAGACTGCGAGAGGGCACAGGCCGGGCTTAGGGACCCGCCCAGTGCACAAATTTTTGTGCACCGGGCCCCTAATTTTATATATAACTATGAAGGGAAATGAAAGCTATAGAATATAATTTTGTAAAAGGTTTTTCTGGACAATTTAATGGATTTCTTCTTGGATCTGTCTGGCAAATTTCTAGTCATGTACTATGTTTAGAGAATTGAATTTTCTGGTTAATTTAAAATTCTGCTTAACTTATATTTTATCATACCTAAAAAACCAATTTTCAAAGAACAGAACATAATTGCTGTACCATTTACCTTCAGTGATTCTGAGATCCTTTTAGAAACTTGTAATTTCTTAGAAATAATATCAGCTAATCTAAATTTTATTTAATATACAAAAATAATCCTGCATATTTTAATTTTCTCATCTTCAGGTTATAAATACTTGAACTTACTTAATAGGACTCTCTGATTTCTGTATTTCAGAATTGCCATTACCTTCAGAAAGTGTTGATATTATTATTTCAGACATTCCATTTGGGAAAAAGTTTAAGTTAGGGAAAGACATCAAAAGCATTCTACAAGAAATGGAAAGGTAAGGTGTTGAATTTATTTCAATAATTTTGAGCTATTGGGCATTTCACCGAAATATATTATAGCTCTTCAGTTAAGATTTGATTGCATTTTAGTAATTTCCTAGAGTTTTTGTAGCTTAATTTTCTAAGGTTTTAAATCAGAAGTTTATGACTGAGAGAAAAGCAGTGGCTACTTTAGATGGATAGTGAGGGAAGGCTCTCCAAGGCATGGTAGTTGAACTCTGGGATCTCAATAATGAGAAAGCACACAAGGGAATGAGTGTTAAGCACAGACCGACCAACAAGGTCAAATGTTCTAAGATGAGAAAAAGTTCAGTTGCTCAGACCGTAGTGAGCAAAGGGAAGCAAACAGGCAATGGAGTGGCAAAGGTAGGTGAGGGCAGATCATGTAGGAGTTTAAAATTTATTTGCAGTATAGTGGAAGAGAGAGTTAGCAGTGATTTACTTTGTTTTCTATGTGGAAACTGGGAAAGGAGAGTGGAAGGAGCAAAAAGAGATTGTTGCAATAGTGCAGCCAAATTTGAGGATAGGAGTGATGTAGATGTGGCGTCGTTTAGAGACAGACTTATCTGCTTTTACTGATTGTCCTGACATCTCTGCTGGGCGTGGGGAGGTCCTCCTTAACTCTCAGTTCTCTAGCTGCCACACTGGTTCCTTACCTACACAGCCAAACTACTTGACAGTAGTCTGCACTTGACATCTCTGCTCTTCACCTTCCAGTCCCCTCCTGGTTCCAGCCGACCAGCACCTACTCCTGCCCTCAAATCAGATTGTTCTCTTCAGGTCACAAGTGACTTCCTATAACTGTCAGTCCTGTAGCATTTGACACTGTTCAGACCATTTCCTTCTTGAACTCCTTTGGCTTCCACGACGTCACATTTGTCTAGATTTCCCCTACAGTTGTGTTTCATGGGCTCTCCCCTTCTATCCTTCCTTATTAAGCCTCTCTTCTTTGGTCCCTTTTCTCTTCTCAGTGTGCATTGCCACCTCAGATGATCTTATGCACCTTATGGCTTTATCTACCATTTACTATGGAGAACTCTAAAATCTCCACCTCAAGCCTGGTCTTTTTCATTACCTCCAGGCTGTATATCCAGCTGCCAATTAGAATCCACACTGATATTCAAACAGAATTCTTTTCCTCCCTCCTCTTCCCATCACCCTCTTATTCACCCTCATGCCAAACTACTGTCAGTGCCTCCCCCTTTACTCCTCCCTGTCACTGATGCTTCCTCTGCCTCCAACACCCTCCCTTGCTCCAGCCCCTAGTTGTCACTTGGCCTGGCTCACCTGCTTATCCTTTAACTCACAGTGTAGATTTGGGATCCTCACTTTGCTGGCCTCTCCCCTACTGTTCAGTAATCTCTTTAGCAACTCGGAGAACTGTATGTCATTCACAACTTTTCCCCTTAAGTACTATACAGACTTTGGCCAGAGGATCGAGTGAATGAATTCTCCTTAGCAAGCTGATATTTCAGGGTCTTCCCTTCCGCCAATCCTTTGTTCATGTCTTCTTTCTTTCCTGGTGGTTTTCTTCTGCCATCCGCCGAGTGCTTTTAATATATGCTGATTCTTTAGGAGTTTTTCATTTGCCTTTCCTTTTGTACAGTCATTTATTAGAATATTATTATAAATTACTTTGAGGCTTGCCTTTTAAGTAGAGTAAAAATAGATAATTAAAGCAGATTTGTACTAGCGATTCCATAATTACTATAATGAATATGCATTATGAAAGATACTGCCTAATTATCAAAATCCCTGTATTTAAATAGATAAAATTAAATTTCAAATTAAAAACACCAAATATTTTAAATAAAGTGGGATTGTTTATTATCTGAAAAGAAGGAAATGCTCATACCAATATCATTTTTTGTCACAGAGTACTTCATGTTGGCGGGACCATTGTATTGTTGCTCAGTGAAGATCACCGTAGGCGCCTCAAAGACTGTGAAGGGAGCAGCTTCCCTGTGAATTCCAAAGGCAGCCTCTGCCACAAACCTGGAGTGGAAAAGTGCTTGACTCTCGAAGGAAAAACAGGCATATCAGAGGCCGTGGCATCTTCATTGGAAGCCAGTCACCAGGAATGCTTACATAAAATGCCACCATTTGGCTCCTTGGTGCCAGTGGAATGCTACAAAGTTAGCCTTGGGAAAACAGATGCATTTATATACAAATATAAGAAGTCATCTTCTTTTGGATTATAGCAGGCTAGCTCCCGTGAGCCAAGTTCAAGGCCTTACATGTCAGCCATACAGAGAGTGGTTACCTCTAGGGTCCTGATAGTGCCACAGAGTAGCAAGTAGAAAGGTCCAGGGGGCGTGGCTGCTGGACACAGGACTTGAATGAGTTTCTGCTTTAGGCTCTAAAGGGCTTAATGTTTCTGACAAAGAACAGTGAATACATAATTGAACTAAAATACTCTTAACCTTTGTATTTGAGAGAATAGGGGAAGGTCTGCTCTGTCTTTAGTGTTTGAGCTCAAGCTGCAACATCACAAGTTTTCAGAGGTTCACAGAGTATCAAAATCATCACAAGGGTGATAATATTTTAACTATCAGGTTTTTTTGAACTTAGAAACTTTTGTGTTAATTCTTTTGATATCAAACTTGATTTCTGAACCTATAATTTTTTTCTCCACTGGAATGAAGATGTTATGTGCAATACATTGTGTATGTTACATCTCTCATATTATGTGAACCAGCAATGGGAATTAAACACAATCTGAATTAAGCCAATAGCTACTCCAACATGATAGAAAATAGAGTCTGCTTTTTTTTTCTAGACTGATGAATAAACTGTTACCTCACTCTTTTTTAAATTAAATGCAGTCCTTGTGTTCACTACTTGAGGAGAAGGAGAAACAGGAGAGAGGCATATGTGGCTGCAGTAGAGAGAGTGAGAGCTTAAAGACTACGTGAGTGGCAGTTGGGGATGGCGGGTTGATTCTATAAGGCCTTGAAGGCTATTATTTTGACTTTGACTCAAAGCCATTAGAGAGTTTTGAACAGGTAGCAATCTAACATACATTTTACAGGCTCACTATGACTGCTGTATTATGAATCAATTGTAGAGGGGCAAGAATAGAAGTAGAGAGTCCAGTTGAGAGGTTTTGCAATAATCCAGGCAAGGGAAAAATAGTAGCTTGCCCCAGGATGGTAGTAATAAAGGCAGAAGAGGCAGCCAAATTCTGAATGTATTTTCAAGGTAGAACCAACAGGATCTACTGATGTGTTTGTGGTGTGATAGACGGAGAAGAGACAGAAATGACTGCAAAATTTTAGCCAAACACCTGGAGCAATGGAGTTTCCACAAAATGAGAGGGAAAAGGCCACAAGAAGGACAGAGTAGGTGGGAAATGTCAAGTACAGTTTCAGACTTGCTATTTTGAGATGTGTACCAGTATTACACCTAGTGGAGATGTTGAGTAGGCAATGGAATATATGAGGATGCAGTTTAAGAAAAAGTTTGCTCTGGAGATACAAATTTGGGGATTTTCAGCACGTAGGTGCCATGAAGCTGAATCTGATCACCTCAGGACTGTGGGTGGAGAGAAAGGAAGGGGAGTAGGGTTGGTGTCTCCAACACTAAGATTGGGAGCAAAGGAGGAATGATTGAAGCAGGAGGAAATCAAGAATGGTTGCCTGAAAGGCAAATGAACAAGGGATACAGTAGAGACAGTGACTATTAATACTGCTAGTTATCCAAGTCACATAAGGACAGGAAATGGATCATTGATGTAAACAATGGGAAAGTCATTGCTGACAATGGGAGTTTTGGTGGAGTGGAGAAGAAACAAAACCAGAGGCCTCATTAGGCTTAACAAAACAGGAAAAGAGCTTGAGGTAGTATAGACAACTCATTCACCTAGTTTTGCTAAAAAGGGAGAAAATGAAGGTAGTATGTTGGTAGGATGTGTTTAAAAACAAAAACCAAACAATTTTTTTTAAAAATGTTGACAAGACTGTTCCAGGAAAGATGAAAAACTGATGAAGTAGGAAAAAAACGATAAATGCCGGAGAAGTGTCCTTGAATAAGAAGAACACAATCTGCAGAAGGAGGAATAAGCTTTTGATAAGAGCATGAATAATTTCTCCATGGTTACGAGTGGGAAGGCAGTATACAGGCATTTCTGCAATAACATGATAAATGTGCATCTGAAAATTTTTTTATTCTCAAAAAGTCATGGACTAAATATAACAATTTATGGAAAAAATCAAGTTGGAGCCGACTGTTTCAAACCTACTTAACTTTGCAACCTGCATACTAGCAAAATAACCAATCATCATAGTTATTTAAAGACAAATATAATAAATACATCAGTAAATAAAGAATTTCACTCCCTAGAAAAGGACAAAGACAGCTTGATAGAATCTGATGGGAGGGTAGAAGCTGCTGAGTTATACTATAAACACTTCAAGACAGAATCTGTGGCCACTCTGACCCAAGAAGAGGAAGGTGCGGTGAATAGGCATCGTACAAAGAGTACCTCATTCTAGCCCTAACCGGTTTGGTTCAGCGGACACATCCCCAGTAGGAGGTGTGCAGGAGGGAGCTGGTTGATGTTTCTGTCTCATTGATGTTTCTATCTTTCTACCCCTCTCCCTTCCTCTCTGTAAAAAATCAATAAAGTACCTCATTCTATAGCTTCTTCATTTGAATTATTCCACTGGTGTCCCTCATATTCAGCTGCTCTTATCTGGTGGCACAAAACATTAATTGTGCTGGGGTGGGGGAGGGGGGGAGTCACATGAACCCACCCAATCTCCACATTACAATGACAACATCCCCCAACTGAGCTATAATATATGAGTTAGCATTACAGAAACATGCGTTGTAGAACGAACCACAAGTGGGAGCAGATGCTGGAAGGTGGGCAGATGTGATGAAAGTAGGCTGTGCAAGTTCTCTTCTGGCTGCTGCCATTTTCTCAGTGAAAAACTATGTGGTAATTTCCTCAGTTCCTGAGTCTAAGTGGGAAGAGCTCCCCTTGACAATTGCAGAATCCCCACAGTAGCTTCCGACTCATAGAGGAAGAGTGTCCATGACTGGAGAGTCAAGGTCATCCTCCTTAATCTCTGCTTGCAACCAAAATAGCCAAACAAAAGCAATACCATGTCTTTGTAGGAACTGCAGATGTTTGAGGGAACTCGTTGGCATTTGGAAATCAATCTATGTCACCTTTGGGTTTGCTGCTCTGACTCAGTCACTTTTAATGGAGGCCCGGGCCAGAGAGGCCTCTCCAGCTGGTCCAGGCCCATTGTAAGCAGCTCTGCATTTCTGCCCTTATGACCCGGAAGGTCTCAGAATGTCTGTGGCTGACCATGAATGCTGTGTGGAGTCTGCAGCAAGTCCTAATAGAGGAAGTACAGCTGCAGCCTCAGCTTTTGGAGCAAAGCCAAGCTCTCTATGCAAGTAATTATCCTCCTTTTGGAAATAATTCTTGACCTGCTCCTAGGGCTTGCTACTGAGGGCTTGAACTACCCATCTTGAACTAGGAGCGATTTGATCTACCAAGCCAAAAGTTCAGTGAGCTCAGCCCTACATCATGCCCTCTTCGGGGGAAATAGAATATGTCAGCACTGAGCTCCAGGAGCCCAAGGATCAGTCAGCATGGTATCTTGCAATGTGCCTCCTACCTGCCTCAGTGCTACCCTCCCTCACAACCATTGTCTCATGAAGAATTCTCAATGAGCAGTTTGCCAAGGAGGTAAAAAGTCAGATCTGGTTTATAGACCGCTCTGCAAATTTTGCTGGAATTTAATTGCTGAAGCATTTCAGCCTCACTGGGGCTGAGGGACAGTGGGGAAATGAATCCTCCCCAGGGAGCAGAACTGAGAGTGGTCCACACTGGACAGTTTCCTGAAGGAGAGAAGGCCTGAGAAGCAGATGCTCCCCATGTCATGGACACTAGCTACCTGTTTGAAAGGATGGTCAGCAACATAAAGGATGTCTGAGGAAGAGGACTATGGATGGACATCTCAGGACAGGCCCAAGTATGGAAGGATATTTGTGTCCCACTGGAATTTTTCCCACTGTGGGGGAGGTCTAAGTGTGCAGGAGGAGGAAGGTTGACTGCCTGTGTCTTTCCCTTTCCCCAGCCACCCTCGCTCAGTGGCCTCATGAACCAAGTGGCCATGGTTGCAGGGACAGAGATAATGCTTTGGGCCAGTAGGGACTTCTCCTCAGCAAGGCTGATTAGTTTTCAGCAGCAGTAACTACCTCTGAGACCTGTTATAACACCACATCCAGGAGGGAAATTGTGGTGGAGATTCTTCCCTGTGGAGAGGGCAACGATTTGTCCTCACTGGAAAAACTATTCTTTCTTAATTTGGATTCTCAGGTCAGCAACACCTTTCGTGGGCTTACCAAATTGCCTTATTCACTATCATCTCTTTCCACGCAACAATGCTTCTCACGAAAGTTCACCTACAGTGATGTGAGACAATAGATAGGCCTGCCTGAAGCAGAGGACCCTGTGGCTTGGTGGAACAGCCCATTAAGCACTCCATTACTGTTCCAGCAGAGAGAATTCCTTGCGGGTGAGATGCCTCCCTACAAGATGCTAGGTGTACTATGACCCAGCGACCAATAGATGGTGCTCTTTCTCTCAAAGTCAGAATAAAGGGCCAATTGGTGAAAGTACCTGTTACCAGAACACCTATTATCAGATCACCTCTAAGTGGGCACCATATGGGACCTACTTTCTGGAAGGGTGACGGCTGAAGCATCTGGCCTCTGGGTCAGCAGGGACAGAGCAGCATTTGGGGCTCACTATCAGTGATGAAAGCTATGGTGTGAGTGCCTATCAGAGGCTGCAATGGGTATATGGTTGGATGATGTTCCTGCTCAGATAGCCACCCAGACTAGTTTACTTACACTCTCGAACATCTTAACATATTTTTATTTTATTTTAACTATTTTTATTGACTTTTCACAGTTTCATTGACTATTCACAGAGAGGAAGGGAGAGGGATAGAGAGTTAGAAACATAGATGGGAGAGAAACATCAATCAACTGCCTCCCGTACACCCCCTCACTGGGGATGTGCCCACAACCAAGGTACATGCCCTTGACCGGAATTGAACCCGGGACTCTTCAATTCGCAGGCCGACACTCTATCCACTGAGCCAAACGAGTTAGGGCTTAACATATTTTTAGATGAACCCCTTTGTTGCTAAACTTCCTGGAGTAGATTCTGTTCATTGTAATGGGACACCCTGTCCCTCACACTTGGGTTACTGAAGCACACTCCTGCTGTGCAGGCCTATTTCATGCTCCGTGGAGTGCCCCCTCCAAAGTACTTTTAATGATTTGGTTTTACAAAGACTTTGAACAATACATTTTTCTTTTAATTCTGTGTCTAAGCCTTCCATCTTCAAGAGGAAATAATATGTACAGGGATGAAAACCTTTGTGCATGTAACCAAGAGGCAGCAAACGGCAGGTAGAAAAACATGTTTCTTCAGTGACTCCAATGACAGTAGTGGAGATCATAAGAGGCAGTGGTTCTAACGATCTCAGTGTATTTCATAGAATTAAGTCATGGTTTCAGTTTTGCCTGGACTATCTTTAATATCAAGTGCCTAAGACTAAAAAGCTTTGGGACAATTTTCCAAAATTTAAGGTTATCGTATAGTTGGAGTATTTTATAATATTTTTTTCCTTTGGCACCAGGTGTGTATGACACATAAGAACTATTAGTATTTTTCAAACTAATTAAAACCAGCTCCTGTTAGAAGAGAACCGATGCCTGTCAATCTGAGGACAGTGAATCAAAGGGACACTCAGAAGAAAATCATGTTAGAGATAGCTGTCAAGGAAACAGCTACTTTCTCCATAAGAATGCTAAGTCTAATCAAGGATTCAAAATCCTTGATTTTCAAGAGGAGCCCCTCACTTAGATACCAGAGAAATATGATTGTTCAAGGATCTGTGCAAGAAAGCCTTTGGGCTAAAATTAGGTGAGAGGCAAGGTCTTCAGAAAGGTATCCTGGTAGTTGAGAAATTGCAAGTAAGTATTTTTATGCTTATTATACAAACACCATTTCCTCCTACCATTTCTGGCCTTTTCAGATCTCTCATTCTTTCACTCATTCATTTACTCTTTCATTCAGCTATCAAGCATTTACTGAATACTTGCTATGTGTCAGGCTCTGTGGATGCTCCTTGGTGAAGTGGTCTTGCTGGAAATGCTGCTGTGTTGGCTTTTCTAGGAAGAGGAAAGCAGGGATGGGAAGATGCCAGTCAGAAGTCCAAGTTAGTGAGAGATAAGACTCTTTCTAACTTCTGGAAATGGAGGGATGAAACCCCTCTCAAAAAAAAAAAAAAAAAGGTTGACAGAGAAAGATGAGCAGAGCACAGGAAAATATTTAAGAGTAAAAAGTAAGGGACTTGTTGGGAGTTTAAAGAAACAACTGAAAACTTGCCTAGGTACTTGAAGAACTTAGCTTTAAATCAGACTCATTCAAGAGAGTCAGGAGATCGGAAGTATAATTTTGCCACCTGAGTGCCAGTCATTTAATATTGTCAGTTTTCATCAAGTCCCTTCAGCAGGAGCTGCCTTCTCAAGGGTGTGACAAATGAGAGCAATTACTCTGGGTCCCCTTTTTGCCTGCCCCTGTCTCTTACACTTTATTTCTACCTTTTAATGGTCATCCCTCTGGCTGCACTTTTGTGCCTCCTATCCTTGAGATGTCTACACTGTTTGAGATTGAGTTCAGCTTGGAAGAGCATGCATATTAACCATGTATTCTGTCAAGGGGCCCCAAATGCCCAGTCCTGTACTCTGGGTGTTAGGACAGAAAAAAAAAAAAAAAAAAAAAAGGCCTTTCTTTCTTTGCTGAGGCCTTCTACAAGCACCTGGTAATTAAACCTCAAGACTATTAGCTTCTCTGACTCAAACAGGCCCTCTGTTCAAACTGCAAGACAAGCTAAGCTACTTTCAAGGCTACATTCTTGCACACCCCTCCCCCTGCTGTTTTTACAACTCAGAGAGAATTCACACCAAGGAGTCTCTAGTTAGTAAAAAGTTCCCTTCCCTCTCCCCTTCAAACAAGCCTCTTTTGAATTCTTTATAACTTTTGCTCTAAGCATGTTTTACAGGCTTGGAAAAAAACACTGATAAGACGCCTCCCTGAGACATCTTCCTGGACTGTTTCCTACAAAGCAAACAAATTTCTCAAGACCACTCCCGCTGATGTCTGCTCAACTTCAGCCCAGGGTTCCCATTCGTTCCTTGTTGCTTAGCAACAACCAGGGCTTTAAAGGGGAAGCTGCCCTTTGTTTTCTTGCCCTTTGTATTGATTAGCAATGCACAGGCCTTCTCCCTTTGGGGAAAGTAAAATAAACTTCCTCTCGGTATCTATCTCTTCTCTCAGTTGTGAATTCTTCCATATCCCACGTCACCTGCCAAAACCCTAACACTGGATATTAACATGGGAACCAGGGAAAATTAATTCACTGGGCCAGAAGATTTTTAGTTATTGTTTTTCTATAAGTCATATCACTTTCCATTCTACTCAGAATAAAACTCAAAGTCTTGATCTGGCTCTTGATCCCCCTCTAATTTCATTTCTGACACTCTCCCTTTTGTTCTGTCTCCTTGATGACCATGGACTATACAGAGGTCAGACCCATCTCAGGTCTTTGTCCTTGCTGTCCCCTCTCCCCTGGACATTTTTCTACATACCTGCATTGCTCAGGTTCTCTGCTCAAATGTCCCCATATTAATTAGCAAGGCCATCCCTGGCCTACCTATCTAAATGAACCACCCCTCACCCTTCACATGCTATTCTAGTGGTCTCTATTTCTCTCTCTAGCACTTATCACCACCACAAATGTTTGCTTATTGTCTGTCTCTTTGCATTACAATGCTAGCTCTTAAGGGGAGTGACTTTCTTGGTTTGCTCACTGATTGCCCTCTACCCTGAAGTCTGTCTTTGGCATATACTAGGCACTCAGTAGAGATCAGATAAACAAATGACCACATGCAGATTACTTCTCATGGTCTCCTGCCAACCAAATGAACAGAGACAGAAAGTCCCAGGATGCCAGACTGAGTTCTCCTCTCCTTTTGACCGGATTTATGCATTCCAGTGTCACAAGGGAAAAAAAATAAAACATTTTCAACTGTTAATCCCCAAAGGAAGATTTCTTTTTCCTTTTTTCCTTGTGACATTGGAACCTATGGAATCATGCAGCAGAGAACCAGCTGCTCAGCTGTTACTAGGTAAAAGCTTGACATTTTCTGCAACACCCTTTGTGATTGTGTAGGCGTATCACAGACCCACAGGCTGATTGCTTTAAAAACTAATGAAATTGTACTCAATTTCAGCTTAACCCGTTTCATTCTTCACTCGTCTGGCTTCCTGCAGTAGCTGTTTTTCTGTGAGGTTTTTTTGACAAGTTTGTGTGAGGGAGTCCATGAGTCCCGCTCCACATGGCCCCATGTGGCTCCAGGTGGCTCTCTACCCCTGAGCAGCCTCACCCCAGCTCATCCTTTCTTCCCTCACTTTCACATCCATTCTCTTAAAAACCATTCTCCACTCCTGTGGACACCCTTTAAACTGTTACTTTATTTGGAAAATTCTTTGTTAAGAACTGGCTCATTCTTTAAATTAATACTGCATTCATCACGTGTTGTATCTCCCCCGGTTTACTTTGCACAGTTGGTTTAGTTTCAATTCCCGAGTCCATTTTATGTGAGAGACATGTTGGCATGCGAGTGGATTTACTGTAGTCACAGAGGAGGCCCATAAAGCAGGGGCTGATGCTCCATGGACATGTTTGCAGGAGTGCAGATACTTACTCAATTATAGTGACCTCAAACCCTGGTTAGTGCATCGGCTGGGGAGTTAGACACCTTGCTAGAGACAGGCTGAGACACCTTGTTAGTGCTCAGTCTCAGTGTCCTCCCTTGTTGACAGGAATGACAACCTGTCATTCCTGAGAGAACCTTCAGCTACCTCCCTGTCTTGAGGTTTTGTTTTGTTTTGTACTTAAGTCACTGCATTAGCAACCCACCTCTCAAAGAGAAAATATAAAATGAAGTAGTCTCCTTGATGCCCTTGCATCGACTCAACATCAGATGGCTTTATTTACAACTAGGGGCCCGGTGCACAAAAATATGTGCACTCGAGGGGTCCCTCAGCCCGGCCTGTGCCCTCTCGCAGTCTGGGATCCCTCGGGATGTCCACCTGCTGGCATGCCTGGCCAGCCTGGATGAGGGGCTGATGGCTGTTTGCAGGCTAGCCAAGCCCCCCAGTGGAGACCTTGACCCCATGGGGGTGTGGCCAGCCTGGTGAGGGGCTGAGGGCCATTTTCAGACTTTTAGGTTGCCCACAGTCCCTTCAGGTTTTGGGTCCCTACCTGACCAGCCTGGGTGAGGGGCTGATGGCTGTCTGCAGGCTGGCCAAGCCCCACAGTGGGGTTCCTCACCCCATTGGGGTGTGGCCAGCATGGGTGACGGGCTGAGGGGCATTTTCAGGCTTTCAGGCTGCCCACAGCTCCCATTGATCCAATGTCCCAGCAAGGCTGGCTGGAAGCAGGGTTTCTGGGGTTTGTTTATCTTCTATAATTGATACACTGTTCCTTTAAGCCGAGGCCTAGGCAGGTAACAAAGCCTCCTGTCTGCTTCAGCTCTGCGGCTTCTATAATTGAGACAATGTTGCCTTAGTAGGCAGGACTGCTGTTTGCTTCACCTCCGAGGCTTCTATAATTGAAACAATGTTGCAAATATGTTGTTGCCTGGAGCAGAGAGAAGCCCAGGCGGCTGGCAAACAGTTTTACTCCTGCTGCAACAGAAGCTGCCTGTTTACTCAGCTCCATGAGTGCTGGCCTCCATCTTGGCTGGGTTAATTTGCTTACAGCTGTTCTGATTGGCTGGTGGGCATGGCTTAGGCATCCCGAAGAAACGGTCAATTTCAATATTACGCTTTTATTAGATAAGATGTGTGTGTGATTTACATATTGCATTTTTTAAAAAAATTAGTTCATGTGCAATGTGGAGGAAAAAATAGAAAGTTTACATAGAGGTGTTCAAAGTGTTTTGTGGGCTTTTTAAATGGAGGTTGATCGCCAATGCCCCTGGAAGCACATCAGCCCATGATCATCTCAAGATTAGGAAGAGATGACTGACTTTCAGGGCCACACAGGAAGACAAGTCACAAATCAGGACTAAAATCCACGAGTCTCTGAGTTCTCATTCTCTCTCTAACCACAAAGTGATCTAGCCTCCTCTTTTTTTTTTTTTGAATAATAGCTTTCATTTAATAATTTTTTTAAAAGCCAACAGGAATGCTTTCACAGGGCAAAGTAAGGAAGACCTACCCACTTAAATATTAATCTTTCAGCAACCCTGGTGACATGGGAATTTCTTAAAATGCTCTGGAGGGGGAGTGCCAAGAAGTTAATTAAAATTGCTGTCATACCTTTAGGCTACTGCAGAGTACAGGGTCTCCTGAAGGTCAGCCACGTAAGGAGAGGTTCTGTGCTTATAAAAATAGGTCTGGCATTCTTTACAGAATTCCAAAGGGTGGGGTGTGCTCTGGTTTAGAAACATAGTGGCTTGATTAAAAACTGCAAAGCAGTAACTTCCAAGGGGAATGTGAAGCTATCTAGATCTATAAAATTTTGAGAAATAAGCTCAGATATTGTTTTAAAATGCTCTATTGGTATTTTTCCTGGGTCTCAGGTAATAGATTTATATCTTTTACTCAAGAAAGTGGAGCAATTGGAGTGAACAGGCCAGAATCCAAACCTTGGCTCTGCCACTTAGAGCCTGAGGGAAGATTATTTAACCTCTCTGAGACTTAGTTCTCCATCTATAAAGTAGGGCTCCGTGTGTAAAGAGCATGGCTTGGGAGTCACAGAGGAAATGTGGAGTCAGTCCCTTTGGCTTCTCATCAATGCCAAGGGACAGAACTGGAGAGGACTTGAGACTGAAGGCTTTCTTTTCCATTTCTTTGTATCTAACCTTTATAAGATTGAAGGAGACCTAGCATGAAGGAGATCTAGGAATTGACAGGAATGGGACTTTAGCACCATCCTTTTAGAATCAAGTGCTTTAAAGGGGAGGTGCATGTTGTGTGTGTTTTTGTTTTGAGCACCCAACAGAGTCTAGAACTAACATGGAAAACCAAGGCTTAGGGAGAAATGCAAAGTCCTGACAATTAATGCTGGCCTCTGGATTCCTTTTGCATTCTTATGTTTAACAGCTTCAATAGTTGTGATAAGATGTGATGTGAATTACCTGTGAGGGATGAGTTTGAGGCCCACTGAAGCCACACAGCGGAGTGAAGTTCAGTTCAGTCATGGCCAAGTTTCTAAAGCAAGTGTTTGTGCTATCACCACAGTCAACATGACTGACAGGCAAAGTCTTGGGGATAAAAATAAAAGGTGTTTTATGACTCAAGGACTAAAGGTCATGAGCTTGACATCTGGTTGTGACTGTGAGGGCCCTATTGTGTTCTGGGAGCATGAGTCCCAGTCCTCCTTGTCTGGGACAAGATTTAACAAGGCTCCCATGAGCCCTTATAACAAGGCTTCAATGCACTTTCCAGAATTCCCAGAGCATGTCACTCCAGACAGAACATTTCCTAAAGAGCCTGAGGGTATAGTTCCTGCATCCTCACAGCCCACACTCACCATGGTAGCATCATCAGAGTCTTGGCCATGCAAATGAAACAGATCATAAGGCAAATGGTCTGTGTATTTGTGAGTGTTGGCAACACCAGCCCTAAGACATGATTTGGGCTTAATGAAAGCAGGCAATAGTCTATCTGGTGGGATTTAAGCAGGGGGTGGGCAGTGTGTGACATGTGCCTTGCCCATTCACTCATAATTACTGCATTCTTTCCCCCCAGGCCTGGGCTGAAATCTCCAGTCACCAGTAACTGACCAAAGTCACATTCAAGCTGAATCCTATTTGCCAACTCTGGTAGAGGCAGCTTCTGGAAAACAACTAGAAACCAACAAGGGTGAGGCTGCCAGTTGGAAAAGTTAGAGAAGGAGCATTGGGGTCATTGGACCATATTCTCAACTACAGCTTTTCAACCCTGAGCTCCACTCAGTAAAGGATGAATGTCATCCTATGAAACACTGAATTTGCCATGAAAGCTAGTATTTTTTTCCAAGTTATCTTAACCCCTCTTTTATACAAGAGCCATAATTGCCTTAGTAAATAATCTAACTCTAAAAATTGCTTAGTTGTCATTTTTAATCATGTCCCTACTTTTCTCCCCATCTCTCCCTCTAATTTTCCAGCAGGTCTTGTCAATTCTATCTAGAAAATATGTCCGCCCATTTCTCTCCACTTCCTCTCTACCTTCTTGGTCCAGTTTTGTTGCCTGGATTTCTATAACACCCTCTTCCTACCTAGCTTGTTCACCTCTATTCTTGTCTTCTTCCAATCCATTCTCTATCCAGTGCAACACTGACATTCTCTTTTTAAAAATATATGTATGCTAGAGGCCCAGCACATGAAATTCATGCACAGGTATAGACCCTAGGCCTGGCCTGCAATCAGGGCCATCTTCCCCAGATGCTAGAGCTGGCCCTGCCCCCTTCCACCTCCCACACCTGGTTCCCCATTCCTTATTGGGCAATCGGAGCCTGCTGACCTGGGGAAGGGACCGAGACGTTGGCCAACAGGCCCCAATCTGGCAATTGGAGCTCGTGGGCTGGGAACAACTCCTGCATTGAGCATCTGCCCCTGGTGGTCAGTGCGCATTATAGCAACTGGTTGTTCTGCCATTCAGTCAATTTGCATATTACCCTTTTATTATATAGGATTTTTTAATTTCAGAGAGAGGAAAGGAGAGGGAGAAAGAGAGAGAAACATCAATGATGAGAGAGATTTGTAGATCAGCTGTCTGCTACATGTTCCCACTTAGAATAGAGCCCACAACCCAGGCATGTGCCTGACTGTAAATTAAACTGTGACCTCCTGGTTCATGGGTCAACTCTCAACCACTGAGCCACACCAGTCAAGCAACATTGACTTTCTTAAAGTGGAAATCAGATCACATCACGGTCCTTCTTTAAACACTTTCTCTGCTTTCCATTGCCAGAATAAAACCCAGCTTTCTTATAGCAGTCAGCAAGGCTCAGCCTATTTTGGCGACCTCAACCTGTTTCACTGCCCCTGCTCTCTCCACTCCAGCCCCATAGCCTCCTCTGAGTTTCTGTCTATAGAGAGAACCTAGGAGAGTGCCAAGGGCAACTCACGAGTAGCCCAAGTCCTTACACATAGCAGGGAGTATTTTATAAAACTTACATGCTAATGGGGGAAAATTAGGCAATAAAGACAGAAAATTATCTTATTTTATAGCCAAGTAATTTGTTTTTCTCTCAGAAGCCATATTCCAATAGTTTCCAGAACAATTAGAAATCTTGATTTGAAGGCTGGCAAAATATAGGTTGTATATAGAGAGGAAATATATTGGCTAGCCATGTTCCCAGAATGCAATGGGGTGCCCTGAACGTCTTCGAGCATTGGTGATTGCCCTGTAGCAAGAAGAATTTCCTCTCTTTCTGGTCAAAGGACAGGGGCCCAGAGAAATTCCAATAATTCCATTTAAATGAGTTCTTGGTCAGAAGAGCTTTTTGCATTTAAAGACAGTCATTTTTGAAGCAGTCCTTTCAGAATTCCAATTAGAGATTTAAAACAGACCTGAACATAAATGGAAAAGCTTTTCAATTGAGGTATAAAACCACACTGGGGTTGCTAACTTAATGCTGTTTGAGCCATCAAATAAATGTTCCATAGTGCTTAGTTCATAACACATTTCAAGTTATATCTGGGTTAGTTTGGGTTAATAGCCCCTTTAATTATTCCAATGAAGCTTACTTGCTTACCGAGCTATATTCTCATTCCATTTAGCCTACTTTACTACTGTATATTTTTTTATGGGCTCCCTAACATTGGTGCTAAGGGAGTGAGCTCTGCCCAGGGAAGAGGAGAGTTTATCTCTGACTCTGAATTCATGCACTTGTTCCACACAGGTGTCTGAGTACCTACTGGTTTCCAGGGCTAAGCTCTGGAGACAATATCTGAACAAGAAAGTTTCCACCTTACAAGGGTCTTTGATCCAGTTAGGGGTGAACAGGTGATTAGGATATAGTGTAGCATGTTCAAGGCAGGCTTCGAGGAGGGTTGAGGCGCAAGGGCAAGTCAGCACGAGCCAGGCAGAGAAGTGGGTGACCTCAGCAGCAGAGACAGCCTGAGCAATACCCTGGAGGCAGTGATCAGGCAGCATTAGCATCCCGCAGGCACTGACCTCCATTGGGTTGTTGATCTTTACCTTGTGGCCTCCTGAGCCTCCAGGATCCCATGTTCCTCTTCACCTGTAGCTCAGGTAACTGAGGCTTACCTCTGAAGTATACCTTGGTCGTTCTCAGGTTTAAGTTTCAAATGGGAAGTCTTTAAAAGAGTAAAAAAAAAAAAAAAAAGTTCATGTACTTTTTATGTTGCTGATGATATATGAAATAAAATGGACAGCTGATAAAAATGTCATTCAAAAGAAACATTTCACTATGTCAATTTACTTGAATACTGGACTTATGAGACATTTAGGGCTTGAAAGATCTCATTTTTCACTTGTACTTTAGTGCATTTTATACTAGAATAAACTTCACTAGGGCAAGAACCCTTGTCTGTTTTGCTTCTTGGATGTTTCCCAAGTGCCTGGCACATAGGCATTCAGTAAATATTTGTTGATATAGTAACTTTTATGGAGAAATGACATTCTATGTAGGTTTCCCACATCCTGGACTCTGGACTCTTAAGGGTCCATGTGCTCCAAAGAAGGAGGTGGTAGGGTCCCTCAGAGTAGGCAGCAATGGTTCTAACATTACAAACAAACCAAGAACGAAATTGTTAAAAGGAGGGGCCTCTAGGCATATAGGAAAACCCTGTTTTGTTTTGTTTTTTGGTAAATGTTGTCTATATTTGGCAGATGGACATGATTCTTAGTTTACAACCCCAGGAATTCTGTAAACCCACTTTCCAATCAAAGCTCTATCTTGCAGCACTGGGGGAATTTGCCCTCAATTATCATTAAGGATGCACACACAGTTGTGCCAATGTCTCTGAGCCTTCTGAGGGTCAGAATGGCTATCACTGAGAAATCCTTTATTCCAAGGCTTGGTCCCTCCCAACCCACTGCTCACAGTTGGGGCATGAGCGCCCTTGTACCAAAAGCCCAGCATCCCTGGACATGCCACACAGCCATTCTCTCTGAGGTCCTGACGTCCCCAGAAAGGGACCAGGCCCAAAGCGGGTATGCCTCGGGCTGGCCTGTGATGTGTAGGTTCTTGACTCTGTGCAGGAAAGATTTACAAGACGAGTCCATGTGATTTGGAGAGTACCTTTATTAAAGTGGGAGAGGGTGAAACAAAGAAAGGGCCTGAGATAGAAGAAGCAACACGAGAGACCCTAGGTGGGGCTGCTTTTGCTCTCTAGAAACATCAGAGAAGAGGGGCCTGGAAGACAGGTTCAGGGGGTTAGCCCTGGATAAGCTACCACTGCCCATTGCTCCCCTGGTTGCAAGTCTCATGGGGACCCTTAGAGTTTAGGAGAAAGAAAAGGTGTGGGCATGCTCCAGAGAAAGCCCACACTGGCATCCTTTGTTTTAAGGGCTTTTATCTCTCTTTTTTGGACACTGGAGGGGTGCAGGGAGGTGGGCAGTGGTCTCAGCAGATTATTCATTGGTTTTCCAGGTGTGTTTTTAAATAATATGTTGATGTACCAAAACGAGTGCATGGAGGGACCAGGGTCATTTTTTTGATCAGCTTTGCCTGTATCTTGAATTTGTTTGGTTCTAATATTGTTTGTTTTGTTATTTTTCCCCTGTCTTTATCAGCCCATGGGTCTGGCTGCCACGAATGGCACTAATTAGGTCTTTGTTATCTATGTCCCTGATGGGGAGATTTAAGCTATTTACACTCTGGTTAGGGAGGAGAAGTGCAAATTATTTGCTCTCAAGTGTTCTTGGTTTAGGGAAGATAGGATCTTGTGATTTACTAACTGGCTGTCAATTGTTTGAAGTGTTTGGCCCCATTTGTCTAACCATCTGTCTCAGTTTCCCTTCTCTGACTTGTCAAAAGTTCTCCTAGCATCTAACTATCCTGCCTCACTGATACCATAGGTCACGGGGTGTGAAGCCCACCTCATCATGGGGTTGCCACCCTTTTCTCTTTCCAGTCTCTGAGATGCCCTTGAGCTCTGCTGGGCCACATGCAATCCTCTGGCCTGGCCTCCCTCCTGGGCCCACTGTATCCTCACTTCAATGAACTCAGCTGCCTCTGCTTTGTATCTGGAAAAAACACACACACAACAGCACCCCGAGGCAAAGAAACGCCGTCTGGCTACAGGCATGCAACTAGCGGTGGGACAGAGAGAACAGGAGAAAAACAAGTCGTCTCAATAAATTATTCTGCCCCACGCAGGACCAAAGCAGCCATTTCAATTGCTCATTCAAAAGCTAATTAAGAAAATAACCCTAAGAGAAGCCCAAGGACTCGGGGGCCAAATGCTAGACTTTGCATCATTTGATCACACTTCCCGCCAGTAAATAGAAAGGCAGAAACCGTGAGCACGCAGCTCCCTGCTTGGAGCTCGCTCTGGCTGGAAGGCGGCGAGGCGCTGTTCTTGTCAGCACACGTTTGAATCCTAACTGACTCTCCCCGCTTCTGGGCAAATCTTTGTGGTGCGTGAACCCTTCAACCTCCTGTCTCTTCGAGGCTTTCTTCCATTCTCACCCCCAGCCCCTAGGAAGCTTCTCAGACACTTCAAAAGTCAGTCACTCAGACACTGCCGAGGTGGTTGGAA
>PVJC01001418.1:49748-94500 GCA_004026665.1 Murina feae
AAAAAAAAAAAAAAAAAAAAAAAACCCCCCCCCCCCCCCCCCCAGTCAATGGTGTCCCGCTTTACCAATGTTAAAATCTGGTCACCTAAGAGGAAAAGTTTAGAAGTGAGCTAGTGCCCACCCTTCCAGTTAAAGACGAGGAAACACAATGGGAGGATTTAAACCATTTGTCCTACATCCACATGTAGGGAAAGGACTGAGGGAAAAAATGAAGCACGTGTTCTGAGCCTGATCCTCAGCTTTCTTACTAGGAAAATGGAATGAGATTGCCTACCTTAGAGATGGAGAGGATTACATGAAGTTACGCCTGGACAAAACAAAGCCGGGTTACTGGCGCATCGTAAGAGGTAAATAAATGTTAGGAACTGAGGTGGTAACTGCTGCCGTGGCAGCACAGAACCGTGGCTCTCAATCCCACCTGCACGTCAGAATTATCTGCGATGTTTTTCAATAAAACTCAAGCCCAGCTGCAGACTTTCTGAGTCAATTGGTCTTGGGTGGGGTCCAGAGTAGGTGCAGTTGAAGGAATAGATGACTCTGATGGGCAGCCAAGGTTGAAATCTACTGGCATAGGTGGTCCAGGGGGTATCCTCAATACTGGCCAAATACCAGGCAGATAGTAAAGGAAGAGAGTGGGAGAGAGAGAGGAAGGGGGGGGTGCGAGACTTAAAATACTATGGTAAGGTTTTAAAAAATTTTTTCAGCCCAGCTGGGGTGACTCAAGGGGTTGAGTGTCGACCTATGAACCAGGAAAGCACAGTTCAATTCCTGATCAGGGCACAAGCCCAGGTTTTGGGCTCCATTGCCAGTAGGGGGACTGCAGGAGGCAGACAATCTAAGCTTCTCATCATTGATGTTTCTACCTCTCTCTCCCTCTCCTTTCTTCTCTGAACTCAATAAAAAAATATATTTAAAAAATATTTTTAATGACATATTTTTTCCATAGCAAGTGCGTGGTTGCTACATACAAAAGATAAATCACAAAGGCCGACCTAACCAAAATGGAGTGATTAGAAAAGCTTAGTGACCGTCTTATTAAAACAAGGTTCGCATCTGTCTGAGTGGCTAGGAAATGTGCTGGCACAGCTGAAAGACTGGAAAACACGCCCAGATTAACAAGGGGGCAGTCATTTAATGCTGACATCAGTTAACGTAAAGAGACCGCGGGTGGACAACAGATAGGACCTCAAACAATACTGCATAGTGTCACGGAATAGCTCTTACACAGCTGATCTGTTTTCCTCATGGTTTTGATTCCAGTACAAAGATGGAGAAGAGACTTCGATTAGAAAATAAATAAGGCAACAGAAGAAGAATCCTCCCGTGACAAGGAACATCCACAGACATTGGGTGCTGACACAACAAGACACCATCAGGACAAGTTCTGAAGATGCTGTATGAAAATGTAACAAGCATGGTCCGAGGACAAGGAAATTTTACTTGCTTTGTTATGAATCCCTTTGCAAATAGAAATGACTCTCAGGTGATTGTTATATACAAACTTTCTGCAATACGTGGCAGTCATACAAATCCTTCCACTGCAACCTCCTCTTTGTCTAAAACCTAGAAGTGTTCCATGGCACTGGTTCCCTGTTCCTCACAGTCAAAGCGCACGTAGCCATTAAAGCACTTGAATCCATAGTAGTCTCGTCCTTAGGAAGGTGGGGCGGTTTTGCATGACTTTATATCAGTCACCCAGAAACGGCTGGCAGGCAACAGGTTGGAATGTAAAAGACCGCTTTGTGCTTGGGATCCTGATGCGAACTCCACTCCGTTCCCCTCGGGAGTTGTCTGCACTGTGGACGGGCCACTGAGCAGTGAACTTGAGTGTGGACAGTCATACTGTGGAGTCCCTGCCAGACTTTAGCTGTGCAATCTTGGTCCGGCTAATAAATGGGTAAGCGATGCAGAGACCTCCAGCTGCCACAATAAAGCCTAAACTGCACCAGGCGCAAAAGATAGACCAGCTGTAGCCATGTTCCACATCATCAGGCAGGCTGTAAATTAGCTTTGGGAGGCGGTGCAAATCATAGGAGACGCTGGCAGCGTAAGTGCAGAGGGAAATGGTGCAAAATATTCCTATAAATAATACAAAGAGAACGAAGGATCAGTTACAGTGTTGTGGGCTACATTGCAAGGCAAATGCCAGACTGGCCTTTGTGAAAATCAGACCAACCGATGAGGCGATCACTCCAAATTAAGAAAGGATCTATAATTTTTTTGACTTGAATTACTTCATTCAACAAAGATTGGCAAAACCTTTATGTGCCAGACTGTAGGCTAGGCATTGGAGATATAGGAATGAAGAGCACAGGGGAGAATTCTAATCATTTTAATTATTCAGAATTACCTTGCTTGAATGGTATGTATATTTATATTTGTTTCCTTTAAAAATTAATAAAAATTGTCATTATTTTTAAAACTCTTCTATAACCACTCAAACCTAATGTACAAGTTTTCATTTCATTTGTTCCATACCTGACTTGCCACATTTTTATATAGTTGCAATCATCCAACAAAGCCTGCTTTCCCTTTGAATTACCACCAGCATTAGCGCTTGTCATGTTGCCTGTAAATATTTTAAATTAATTTTTATAAGTGCTAAATCATCTTTTAAGTTACAGAGCCTGGCACATACTAGGGCCTCAGCAGATCATGTGGGGATTTTTTCTTGTTGTTGTTGTTGTTTTTAATGAATAAAAACTTTTAAACAATATAATTAAATCCAGGAAATCGGAAATGATGTAAAAATAGCTGAGTAAGCAGATCATATACTTCAACCACTCCGAATGTAGGCGATATGGGTGATATTAATGGACAGACCTGAAATTTTACTTTTTTATACCAACACATGTATCACTGTCCTTCCACTAAAATTGGGATTCTGATAAATCACAGGCTTTTTAGTATGCAAGGGATGCTCCTATTCATCACAATGGAGCCCCAAGGATGCTCCTTTGGGTGGGCAGGGGATCAGAATGCGACTGTTGCTGAGCTGAAGGTGGGCAACAAAAACTAAATCTGGTCCCCCCTGACCCATGGGAATGCCCACGTTGGTCAAAGTCTTACATGGCTCTCCTTCGTTCTTTGGTTTCTCCTGTGTACAGTGGAGGTCACACCTATTTGCTGGAAAATGATGCAGCCTCTCCATAGGAAACAGAGACACAGATTTGGGAATAAGATAACGCCTCCTTTTAAACGGAGCTTTGGGGGATCAGAACCACCACCAGAAAAACAAACGCGGAGCCGGCCGCAATGGGGAAGGAATAAAGATCACCTGAATGCCATCTCTGCCTCCACTCAAATCATGTCAGAGCACACCGCCCGAACCCTTTTCCAAATGTTCATTTAGGAAAGAAATGTTTTCAATTAACAGGATGCGTGATCTGAGATAATTTGATATTTTCTAGTCGGTGTAATTCTGTTTTTAAACTCTAAAGTGATTGCTTTTCTACAAAGGATAAAATCTTGTCTTCTGAGTCCTTGCTCCGGAATATAAAGGCAAACATGTCACTTTGAGTTCTCCAAAGAAAGATCATCATAGAGATAATTCTTTCATAAAGGAATGAACAAGGCAAAAAAGAATACTCCTCTGCTCTTTTCAAATCTTGTGAAGAGCAAATGTTCTTACATCTACAAAAATGTTCTCCCTGGCACCAACACAAAGACAGTGTTTATATATAACAAGGTCCTTCTAACCAATTCTGGGAATAGAACAATAAGGCAGTTAGAAAAAAATCTGATCTTCAACAGGTACAAGATAATAATAGACAAATGACCTGTTCGCAGGAAAAGCAACTCCATTCTGCATTTAACTGTCTTCACCCAGCTGAATGCTTAAAACAAAGCTTTATGCCTTGGCTAGGCGGCTCAGGGGACTGTTCAGGGCACATACCAAGGTTGCAGGTTTGATCTCTGGTCAGGGCTCATAAGGGAAGCAACCAATCGATGTCTCTCTCATATCTATGTTTCTCTCTCTCTCTCTCTCTCTCTCTCTCTCTCTCTCTCTCTCTCTCTTCTCTCACAAAATCAATAAAAAATATGTATCCTTGCATGAAGATTTAAAAAAAGTCTTTTTTTTTTTTTTTACAAGTAACATGGTTTTAATGACCTCTGAAAGCTCGAGGCCAAACTTAGACTTTTAAGCATCCTTTGATGTCCAAATGCAATAGGCTGAGATGCAGGAAATGCATTTTCTGGTCCCCAGACCTACTGCTAATCACTGTGCAACCTTGAAATTACTTAGCCTGGCTGAGCCTTCATTTCTTCATCTAGGAAAAAAAGGAGGGGTTGGAGGAGGGAGCTGGTTACTGAAGTCCCTTACAGTGTCCAATTTCTGTAATTCAGTTATTCCAAAATGTGGCGTAGTTCCCAAAATGCCCTAGCGAATCTAGTATCTGGTAATATGCACCTATATAAAAAGTAGATTGTCATGGATTTTTCTTTCTGTATTTGCTCCCTCTGATTTTGCACGAACCATTGATTTTTTCAGCACCTCTCTCCTGCCAGCGCCATAAAATTGCGTTTGGTGAAATGAAGTTTAGCAGAACACCTCCGGTTCACACTGAACAGAAAAGTGTCATCAGAAACCATCTAACCTGCAGATTTTCTCTGCCCTCAGTGTCAGGAGTGGCTGTGCTCTCCTTGGCCCTTGGTTTGTGCTTACTTCATGGACACTGTGAATGTGTCACTAATAAAATGTCTCTCTTGGACTGAGCTGCCAGAAAGCTGAAACTCCCTAGAACTGCATCAGGGGCCCACCACGAGCAAAAGGGACTTTATGGCATGCTTTTTTGCTACTAAGCTCACCCTTAGATCCATCATGCCTTTCAAACCTGATTGCTTGTCTTATTTTTGTGACTTAGTTGTATTTATTTTATCATAAAATATTATATGCATTTCTGTTCTATTTAAGTTCTTTGTGGAATCGGCCACTCCTCAAACCTTGATGAAAACCTGCTTTATTTCCTGAGGCTTTTACTCACTCAGCTGACAGTGGTAGAAAGGGTTACCAGGAGCCCACAAATATGCCTCAGTCTGAAGTACAAGTTACTTCACCCTGGTTAGCCTGCTTGATAAATAACATAACTGCAATGCAAGGCATACACACTGACTCCCCTACTTTCCTCCCCTCTACTCCTCCTTTCCACAAATGCCCCCCCAGGCTGGTCTTTAGTGACATTGTTTAACCTTTCCAAGGTGTCCTGAAGTTGTTCTGAGTGAGAAGAAAACCGAGATTCACAAAAGAGTCTATCTAAGAGTCCCTCCTTTTTAGAGGCTCACATCTCTAAGAAGTCCCCAAATATATCATCTGTGGGATAGGCAGGACTGTTTCTGAATATTACAAGGAAAGGTACTGAGACTAGACAAAGCATTATTTCCAAAGTTTCCAAAGCTTCTGTAAAAAGAGGCCTGACCCATTCCAGATATTTTAAAAAGTAAAAATAAAACCACCTAACTTGAAAGACACCAAGAAAAAGTGTTGTTTAAATGATGAAAACATCTTTGTTGTACCTGGATTGTTAGTCCTAGGTCAGTTTTTATACTGTGGCATTCCATGCTGGTTCCATATCTATAATAATAAAAGCGTAATATGCTAATTAGACTGGACAGCTGAACGACCTTCCAGACGTCCTTCCAGATGACCTTCTGGATGAAGCCAGGGCTGCGAGGGCCGAGCCCCTTGCCTGAATTTCATGCGTAGGCCTCTAGTTTTAAATAATGCTGCCTTTTTGTCAGTAGCAATCTAGTTAATGGGACAGGGGCCTGAGAAGATAAGGTATCATCCCTGCATTCAAAAGTTCCAAATCTAATGGTCCTTCCTAAAATCCATGAGGAGAGAAGTTGCCTCTCCTCCATTCTTCTCGTAGGTTTTCCTTTCCCTTTTCCTTCTCCCCTGACCAGCTGGGAGTGACCTGTGGCTACCACAGATACCATTCAGCCTAGCTGGTAGCACCCAGGGAGAGAAGTCCCAAGCTCAGTCCCGGCTATTTCGGAGAGCATCTTCAAAAGGGTGAATAATTACTGTTTCTGAAAAGCCCTGCATGCAGCTACTTTTCTTATAAAATATTAAAAGGGTTTCTGCCAATATTCTTAATTAGAAAATACCATGATATCACAAAATTATAGGGCTGGAAGGGATATTTTTGGGTCAAGACGGAGAAAATTTATGTGGCCATCCCAGATCATCCACCTAATTTCCTTCCCTAAAATTGTCATGGTGCCTGTGGCCAGCTGGTAAGACATAATTAGGGTAACTGGGCCCATTCTTTGGACCATCCTCCTTTGATGTGCTTAAAAGGCTGAAAGAAGTAGAAGTTACTTCACCCTGGTTAGCCTGCTTAATAAATAACATAACTGCAATGCTGAAAGGCATACACATTGACCCTCCCCCCCCCATGCCTTTCTTCAAAGAATGACTTGCCCATCATCCTGGTCTCTTTGCAATTTCCAGGGGGAGGGGGGTGGGGAAATGCCTCATGCTACTTTTCACACAGATTGAATGACTGGGCAGGAGTAATAGAGACAGACAAAACTTTATTAAAAAAACCCATAAAAGTAAATAAAAAATCCACAATCTGCAATTATTAAATCCCCAAACACCCACCCCTTTCCTGGAAGACTGCAGCAATCTCATTTAAAGGCAAAGCCTGACCTGATGGGACGTAGGCTATTCATAGTCCACATCGACCCAGCTCAGGTTATGTTTTGCTGCAGACATGCCAATGTACTTGATTGCAGACCTTCTGAAGGTGTTAGATAACGTAGGCACCATGTTACCTTTCTAAAGGAAAACTTTAACATCTGGAATTCCAAAACCTACCTGGCCCCAAGGGTTTCAGATAAGGTATTGAGGACTTGTAGTTTTAAGTCATCATCAATGGATAACCTAGATAATTCAATATAGCCACTGCAGCCAAGTCTTTCTTTTTATTTGAATTAGTCTTTTAAAATTATGATTATTATTTGAATACATTGAAGCAAAGCAATGAGTAGCCAAATGGGGGGTTTATTATTCCTGAGCTTTGCTGGGGTGGCCTGGGCTCTGTCTCCCCTTTATCTGCTGTCACTGTGGCCACTCAGGGCATAAAAAGGACCCAGGGGGCAATGAGACCTCCATCAAGGGAGGACCAGGACACTAAAGATAATAAGGACCATACAATAATACACAAAAATTGTATTGAACCTGGCCAGTGTGGCTCAATGATTGAGCATCGACCCATGAACCAAGAGGTCACCGGGATACCTGGTCAGGACAGAACACGGGATCTGGGGCTTGATCCCCAGGAGGGGGTGTGCAGGAGGCATCCTATCACTGATGTTTCTCTCTCATTGATGTTTCTCTCTATCCCTCTCCCTTCCTCTCTCTCTAAAAATCAATAAAAATGTATTTTCAAAAAACTGCATTTAAAAAAATGTTGGCACTAAAATGGAAAAACTCATAGATACAGAGAACAGCCTGATGTTGCCAAAAGGGAAGAGGGTTGGGAAATGGGTGGGAAAAGGTGAAGGTATTAACTGGTAGTTACAAAATAGTCTTGGAGATATAAAGTACAACAAAGGAAATAGGTCACTAATATTGTAATAACTATGTATGGTGCCAGGTGGATACTGGAAGTATTGGGGGAAACACTTTGTAAAGCATATGACTGTCTAATCACTATATTGTACACCTGAAGCCAATACAAAATAATATGGAATACAACTGTAACTGAAAAATTTAAAAATGCTTGCATCGAACAAATTAAGCCTTTAAAATGTTTATAACCACTTATTCTCATAATCATATGACTATGGCTACCGAATGGAAGGCATCCTTTAATGTCGATGGAAATACTGCTTCCCAGTGCCCTAATGAGGGGCAGCAGTTCACAGCTAGAAGGCAAGTGTCTTATTCCTTCCACCTCCAATGCCTCTGTGACCACGTGTGCTGACTCACAGGACATGAAGTCAAAGGGCTACATCTGAAGCCCGTGGGGGATGTGCCGCCTGGCCCTGGTCCTTCTGCAGCACCTGCTGAGAGGCCCCAGGAAAGAGGAAGGGGGAGAACCTGGCTCCCCGGGGAGAACTGACAGCCGGCAGCACTGCTGTTCCACTTGTGGGGAATCAAGGACTGCCTGTATGCAACAGGCAGAAGGGAGAAAGATCTCAAACTGTCACATCGCTGATGTTCTTCATTGAAGGTTTGGCTAATAAGTTCAGGTGGAAACGAAAACGCCAGCACATTAGAAGGGCCTAAGTTTAGCATCAAAAATCTGTGGGAGTGATCTGACAAGGGCTGCTGAAGACACTTCTGCTTAATTAAAATCAATTTTTTCTTTTAACCCTTAGGGCTCTCCTGTCCTGCTCCAGCTAATGTATCACCTGCAGTGGATTCACATAGTTATCTTGGTGTTTACAAAGGAAACAAAGAGGCATTTGTAGTAGAAAAATAAAACAAACTTCCTTGAATCCCACAGTAAGAAACAGATTCTACAACACAGCATAACCACTCCATGGAAGAACATGCAGCTATTAAACACTGAATAGTGGACAATGTCGCGACACGGGGAATGGTGAGGGTATGATGTTAAGTGGTAGCCCAGAAGACTAAACACTTTCCATGTGATGGTGGTCACAAATGTTTCTCTCTCTCTCTCTCTCTCTCTCTCTCTCTCTCTCTAATAAGGCAAATTCATGAGCAAGAAAAATAATTAAACCATCTAATTTTGGGGGGGATGGGATCTATAAAGTGAATTTTCCTTTTATTCCAAAAATGTTGTTTGGGCAACCAAAAGCACAGGAAGGAAAACAATGTTGTGTTGTGTCTCTGTCCTTCAGGAATGGCAATCAAACTTCAAGTTTATACATTTGTTGTTGTTGTTTTGGTTGTTATGGCTTTTTATCATTGTGGCTGTTGTTTTGCTTTTATTTAACAATTGCACAGTGGCTACAAAGCTGGAGGGTCCCTGAGGGAGTCTGGCCCCACGTTTACAATCAACATGTGGATCAGAAATAAGGGCGGAGCAGGGACAGGGGGAGCAGGCTCAGGAAACTTGGCTCCTAGCTCTCCTACCCTTCTTTCATTTAATACCAAACCAGCCCCTCAGTCTCCCAAGGAAAATCCACTAGGCCTGGCTTTTATGTCCCTGTGATTTATTTTATTGCTAATAGTTGTTTTATATGCTAAACTAGAGGCCCAGTGCACAAAACTTTGTGCACTCGGGGGAGAGGGGGTCGCTCTGCCTGGCCTGTGCCCTCTCGCAGTCTGGGACCACTCGAGGGATGTCCACCTGCTGGCTTAGGCCCACTCCCTAGGCGATCGGGCCTAAGATGGCAGTCAGACATCACTCTGGCAGCCCAGGAGCCCTCAGGGGATGTCCATTTGCCAGCGGGGAGCAGGCCTAAGCTGCAGTTAGATATCCTTAGCACTGCTAAGGAGGCAGGAGAGGCTCCCACAACCACTGCTGTACTGGCAGCCATCAGCTTGGCTTGTGGCTGAGCAGAGCTCCCCCTGTGGGAAAGCACTGACCACCAGGGGAGCTCCTGCATTAAGCATCTGCCCCCGGTGGTCAGTGTGTGTCATAGTGACCAGTCATTCCCAATGGTTCTGCTGTTAGGGTCAATTTTCATGTTACCCTTTTATTATATATGATTATATAGGATAGAGGCCTGGTGCATGGGTGGGGCTGACTGGTTTGCTCTGAAGGGTGTCCCAGATCAGGATGGGGTTCCCGCTGGGGTTCCTGAACAGTCTGGGTGAGGGGCTAATGGCTGTTTGCAAGCTGGCCACATCTCCTTCAAGGTGGGTGTCCCCCCCTGGGGTGCCTGGCCAGCCTGGGTGAGGGGCTGATGGCTGTTTGCAGGCTGGCCACAGCTCCCATTGACCCAATGTCCCAGCAAGGCTTGCTGGAAGCAGGTTTCTGGGGTTTATTTATCTTCTATAATTGAAACTTAGTTGCCTTGAGCGAAGGCCACAGCCTGCCTAGGCAGGCAGTTTCCTCCATTGCTGTTGCAACGAAGCCTCCTGCTTGCTTCAGCTCTGTGGCTTCTATAACTGAAACTTTGTTGCCTTGAGCAGAGGCCACAGCTGGCCTAGGCAGGCAGTTTCCTTCATCGCTGGTGCAATGAAGCCTCCTGTTTGCTCTAGCTCTGTGGCTGCCAGCCGCCATCTTGGCTGGGTAATTTGCATATAGTCGCTCTGATTGGCTGGTGGACGTGGCTTGGCTGGTGGGTGTGGTTTAGGTGTCTCAGAGTGAGGGTTAATTTGCATATTACTCTTTTATTAGATTAGATTATTCATGTATTATCTAGATTAAAAGTGTCCTTTAAAAACTGCAGGCACACCTCTGAGATATTGCAGGTTAATTCCAGACCACTGCAATAAAGTATCACAATAAGGTGAGTGCCACAATAAAGTGAATCATAATCTTTGCCAGTGGAGGGTCTTGCCTTCAATTTATCAGAAAAGCAACATCCATGAAGTACAATAAAGTGACAGACAATAAAATGAGGTATGCCTGGACTACTACTCAGACATCTCTCATTTTCCTGACCAGGGGATATGATGTGTGCCTGTCCAGAGTTGTGGGGAGGGGGGGGGGAACGGGGTGGAGGGAAGGGGTTAATTTGCATTTATTTATGTATATGGGGACAAAAGTCAGAAAAATGGGGGCTCAACTAATAAAGGGAGGGAGGAAAATGGGGAAAATTTTTTTACAAACAGTGAGCCCCAGCAGAGGCATAAAGGAATTCTCTGGGCAGCATGGGCCTCTGAATCTTTGCTGTCCAGACCCACTTATTCTATAATTTGGACTTTAAATGAATCCCTCAGGCAGTCACCTGATGACTTGAGGGTTCAAATCCTCCTCTAAAACCACAGGAACTAGAATTTTAGCCTCCTGTGCTCTGCTGTGTATTCAACAAAATTGGGAAAACCTAAGTTGGTCTTCTGTTCACAACTACTCAGGGGCCAAGTGACTTCTGAATGCTCTGTCAAGATGTTGAATGACGACCCCCATTACTGACAGGGCTGGAAAAGGGGCAGGTGGGAGTTTCCTAGGCTGATTGATGGAGCACACCAGAAAGCAAAGCGCTACCTACCTGTCAGCCCTGGAAGATAGATAGAAAGAAACCAGTGTCAGCCACAGATGGGCGCTGCCGCCTCCAGTTAACAAGGTTTGGTTGGGTGACCACTACCCCGAGAAATGCTAGAAAACAACCCAGTTGTGGTCACTTGAGTAACAGAACTCCAGGTTAATAGAAATAAGCTTATTTGAAACTAGAGGCCTGATGCACGAAATTCGTGTAAGAGTAGGCCTTTGCAGCAGGGGCGGCTGCCTCAATCCCTCCCTCACAGCCACAGTGGCTGCCTCGATCCCGAGGCTGCAGCCCCAGATTCATACAGAAGGTCATCGGGAAGGACATCCAGATGGTCATTCCGCTGATCAGCCGTTCAGTCAATTTGCATATTATGCTTTTATTATTATAGATGACCACTTACCTAGAGTAATACTGGTTCTAATACAGAGCAGCCTTCATGAAACTGTTAATTTGGCATTCACGAATCATGTAGACACTAGTTTTTGTGTGATTCTGTGCTGTCGTAGCCCACTTATTCTATAACTAGAGGCCTGATGCACGAAATCCATGCAAGGGGCTTGGCCTTTACAGCCCCAGCTGCCTCAGCCCTTGCAGCCTCAGTTGTTCGGATGCTTGTTCTGCTGTTCGGTCTAATTAGCATATTAGCTCTTTATTATATAGGATAAGGAATAGAAGGAAAGATTTCTTCCCTGCACTTAGTGTTGGCCATCAACTTAGATACTGACTCCTTTTTAGACAAAAATGTCCTTCCCCTGCTCATCAAAAAGGCTATAGTCATTTGATACCCTCCACCCCACCCGCTTCCAGTGGCCTGGTTTAAGATCAAGTCACTCCTCTGTTTACAACCTTCTGGTGTCTTCCATCACCGGTAAGTTAAATTCCAGGCATCTGCCTGCTTTTCATGTGATCCTCCCCTTTCTTTCTCTCCCCCTGGCCACACCAGTCTGCTTTCTGTAGCACAAGATACCCCCGCCCACCCCCGCTCTCCTCAACTGCAGCACCCTCCTGACCAAGGGTGCTCCTCACAGTTCAGCTCGGAAATCGCTGCCTCGGCAAGGCCTTCCGGGTTTCCCTATTCCACCCTGTTTATTTTCCTCATAGCTTTCATCACTCTCATAAATAGTTTCTGTCTCCCAACAAAAATGGAGGATTTTGTCTGCCTCGTTCACTGTTGTCTCTAGTACCTAGAGCAGTGTGTGGTGCATAGTGAGTCCTCGAAAACCATGTGGGGGATGAAATGAATGAAGGTTTTGTGTCGAAATGTGACGCCGATGACCCCATCACTAAAGGATGTCACTGGAGTTGACTTTCAGCCTGGGGAATGGGCTGGGCCACTCTATGACCCTCTCTCCCCCAGGGCTCCCTGTTTGCCGAGTCTGGCCAGGTTTGGGATGCAGGATGCCAAAATGGGATAGAAAAATCAGAGCTGACTCATACGGAGTTAAAACCCAAGATATTTCCATCCAACCTTCTAATGGGCCACAGTGAAGACATTGAGGGTGCCTTTTGAACACTGTTGTTTCTTTCAATTTTTGTATTACCCACCAACGCCAAAGGAACTTTCTTATGGACACTTTTCTCACAAGTGAAAACAGAATAAATGAAGATATAACAAAGGGCCAGCTGCTTCCAGAGCAGCCTTTATCTTGGCCGGGAGAGGCATCTGCGGGGCTCACGTACCTGTCATGAGGAACAGGAGGCCGGCCACATGCTGGGTCAGGCTCTCCTCCCAGAAGAAACTGACCGTGGCCACGATGCAGCCACAGAGCAGGACAGCCACAGCCATGCCCAGGAAGCCGGCAGTGATTCTTCTCAAATCTAATCTCGAAACACAAACAGACATCCACAGTAATGAGCAGAAGGAGAGTCCTTGAAAATTAGAGAAAGAAAAGCTTTGTATATGTTACGAGAATTAATAAGTTGCACAGACAGGCTTAGGGCCTACAAGGTTGAGGTTTAGGGCACTTCCTTCCTTGTTTCAAAAGAGGACAGACGGATGGGGTGTTACCCCCCGCGGGGTTGGAGTCACTCTCTGCGAATCTGTGGAGAAGCGCACACCAAGTAGAGAACACGCCAGAGGACAGCACCAGGGTCAACTTGGATAACAGACAGCAAGCCACTTAGCACACTGAGAGCAAGGTAGGTGTGCAAACACCTTCAGTGCCTTTACAAGCGCACAGGACTGCAGGTTACCCCCACCGCAATGGCTGTGATTAATCTGACTTTGAAGAAAGCCTAAAAAGCGAGTTATCGTGAAATACGGTTTCACCCGAGCACCACGGATGCCGGCCATTTTCTTTTTCATTTATATTGATTCCTGCCCATTTTCAAAAAGGAATGGAGAAAGGGAAGGCCATTGTGGTGACTGAAATAGGGCCCAAAGCGCACACAGGAGACGTCTGCTCATAGCCACCCTCCCCACTGAAACCCAGGCCCTACCACCCAAGCGCCACGGCCCCAGGTTAAGGAGGGACTATTCCCACTGTGTCCACAACTGTCAGGTTTGGCCTCTCACAAAAACACAATTGTCATCACTGGGCCAGGAACACAGGCCTTCCCGCACCTTCTAGGCAAAACCAAGGGGACGGACTGTTCGTACCAGGACCCCTTTCCACTCTGGTTGCTACCGAAAGCAGCACTCAGATTGTCCTGCCAGCTTTGCTTCTTTCTGTTTTCTTCCTTCCCTCTGCTTAAAAAAAAACAAAAACAAAAAAACAAAAACAAAAAAACAAAAAAACAACAAAGCCAATTTTTTAAATTGTTAGCTTCTTAAAACAAAGGTCTCAAAGATAGGTCTGCAGCCCTTGGGGCCAGGCGACGGGTCTGTGCACACCTGTGCACCTATGAAGCCCGGATGAGGGGCACACCCCACTGTTCGATGCGTCCGTTTTTGCTTTCCCGAGTTATCTATCACCAGGCAGCAGAAATCAACAGTTTTCAAGTAAACATCAGCGCTCTTAAGCATCACATTGCATGATCCTTTCTAGAGTTTCCCATTTTCCTAACAGTGACAAAGAGTAGCATCTGCCATTGAAACGTAGAAGAGGCACGCTCTGAGGGGATTATGGCATACGCTCATAAAAAACAGTGCAGCACAAACACCCACGTCTAAGATAGACACAGTAGCTACAATGCATAGCGTATAAGCAAAACAAAAATAGGACGTAAGGTGTAACCTCCTTGGTTTGCTAAGACAAGTGGCCTTCTATCTGCAGGTCCTTATACCTGATGACTCGGTAAAGAAAGGACACCACGTGTGCTGCACTGTCTTACGAAACCTTATGCCTGGTTTTCACACATTTGGTGTGTCAACGAGTTGTGACCATGGCACAGTGAAATGACTCACTGACTCTCTGGCCAAGTAGAGTTGGCCCCGAGGCTCATATGGGACCAACACAAAATCTTTCAGTCCAAACGTACGAATACTCCTTGTTCAGAAAGACACCATTTTCTCTCCGGCCCTTTCCCAGAAATACTCACGAAGCAGGTGCCATTCATCTTGCTGTATTGTCTTCGTTAAATTGAAAGGAATGTTTCGTAAGCGGATTGGCTGAGAAAAGTGGTACTTGATCGCCGTGCACCGCTGCGCAATACCTTGAGGCAAACAAGAGATGTGATTTACTAGTTGCATCTGTAATAGAGTTCTGGAGGCCTGAGGCCGAATAACGTCTTCCAAACTGAGTGGGATGGGGGAGGGCGCACGAACGTCTTGATTATTTTCATTAATAGAGGGCAGTCAGAGCAGTAAAAACCTAAAACATGAAATAATTTTTAAAAATCGTGTTCCTTTTTTTTCTTTTTTTTTTTTTTTACAGTGTGCTGCCTTTTTAAAAAAAAACTCTCCACATTTCACTTTTGAATGTATTCAATTGGATAAAGATCTAAACTCCTTTTATTGCATTTCAGCACTGAGTTTGTGTTAACTGAATGCAACACTCAAGGGGAAATGGCCTAAAAGTATACAGATGGTTGGAAGAAATCAGCTTGAAATAGCAAGTTAACACAGATAAATTGCATAGGTCTGAATCTGGTCCAACCTCTAAGTCTCAAATGGGTTGCATCAAAAAGTTCACTAGGAAGTGAGTTTGCTGGAAACCAGAAGACATTTTCCATAAAGACCACCTTCTGCAAAGCGTTGGAGGTGGTGATTAGGTCTCCAGGCAACCGCAAGAGCCTATTTAACCCCAGGCCACCTGATGCAATTCCTGCACATGAATTTCACTGACCCGAACTCGGGGTCCTGGAAGAAGGGGTGATATTGAAAAATTCCCTGCCCGAAGCACAATATTTTGAAATGGGCAAGCGTATCCATTACTTTATCCAGTACCTTCTACTATCCTCCCTTCCATCCCATACTTTTACTGCATAAAATAATGTGGGCCTATTTTCTCCCATAAAGTCTTCTGAATCCTATAAAAGTATCTACCCTCCCTTCAAATTAAAACACAACAGGCTCTAACCGGTTTGGCTTAGTGGATAGAGGGTTGGCCTGTGGATTCAAGGGTCCCAAGTTCGATTCCAGTCAAGGGCATATACCTTGGTTGCGGGCACATCCCCGGTGGGGGTTGTGCAGGAGGCAGCTGATCGATGTTTCTCTCTCATTGATGTTTCTAGCTCTCTATCCCTCTCCTTTCCTCTCTGTAAAAAAATCAATAAAATATATTTAAAAAACACACAACAGGACTTCCTTCTTCCATTGTACATCATCTTGGTCAGTTGTTAGGATAAATACAATCCGATTAGATTAATTTTAAAAGAGATGTGAGTGAATGTTCATCCTTTTAATCCTGGCAGCTGTTTTTAAAAAAATCCTTATAAATTCAAAATAGTCAGTGGAATTTCAGTAAGTACAATACTTCATGCTGGCGATGGGGTGTGGACGGGGGAGAAATTGTTCTAGACTCAGAAGGGCTGGCTCTGGAACAACTCCTGCGGTAGGGAAGGAAATGAGTGGGTCCCTTTTACATCATTGCAAATATCCTAAGGCCCATCTCCTCCTCTGACCCTTGCTGGGAACAGGCACGATCCCAGTGGGCAGGGAGAGTAGCAGAAAGGAGGGGAGCAGCCTGCCCAACCTTCCCCCTCCCCCAGAGCAGTCCAGCTGGTGCCAGGAATGAGGTAAGCAGTGCACATATCACCACGTTACCATTACCGCTCCTTCCCCACCAGGCTCCCAGGCTGAATGTAAACTGCCAGGATCCCCTGAAGCGAGAAGAGAAAGGAGGTGGGAGTGTGGCAAGGTCTGCCCTGGACAGTAGTAACAAGCAGTCCTCAAAGACCCCTAAGACTGGGAGTCTGGTGGTGAGCCCAGGGCTCCCCAGCTCGGTTTGCAAGAAAATGTTCTACAGCCCTGATGCTCCCCTCCCTTGGAGACGGTTAGAGACTTCAGGTAGAATTAGAAGAGAAAGTGGGAGTGAAGTAGGACCAGCAGCAGTGTCAGAGGCCTGCCACTCGCTGTTTTAGTTCCTTGTTCAGGAAAGCTTGTTCCAATGTCATAGCTGAAAGTCCAGCAGATTACAAGAGGAGAGTATGATTAAGGTCTGGCTTCCTCCAGCACACACGCACAACTGACGCGTGAAGCTTGACATCAATCACACAGGAAAAGACCTGTTGTTTCTTGATGGCTTACCAAAGACAAATTAGGCCCTTTTGATAAAAGGACGCGTGTACACATGTACCGGGATGGTGGTAAAGACAGAAGTTCCATGTGATGTTACGGTCAAGAGTGATACTGTGAAAATCCACAAGGAGGCATTAGATTCAAATGTTTTCAAAGCCATGCGTACGGTTGGAATTAACTGGCTTTCCGGGTGTAGAGAGCAATGAATCTGGCTCTCTGAAAAGGAACGCAAAAAGCATGATCTCATAGCACCAGATGGCATCACACAATGGGGGGAAGCAACATGCGGAGGGTGGAAAAGAACGAGTTGTGGTCTATATTTAGTGATTAATGAGCTTCTTGAAGGGCCAAGGAGAGCCACTTTAATGACGACGTTAACCATAGAATCAGATCTATTAACATGCTGCACAGGGGTTAGGAAGGGGGTTTATGAGCTGGAGAATTTCTGTTGTTTCTGGTGCTTAGAGAGATGAATCCAATTCCAAGCTTAGTCATAGAAACCCACACTCTAGGTTAAATGAGGGAGAAATGTGAGAAACAGGACATGCCATAAAATGTCATTAGTGCCAATCAAGAAGGAGGCAGTATACGTGCTAGTGCTAGCGAAAGGCCTTGCGGTCAAACTTGGGTTTGAGTCCCAGCAAATTTAACCCCTCAGAGCCTCAGTCCTCTCATCTGTAAGAGTGGGGAATAATGGCAGGCATTTCACAGGGTTATGGTGAGGAATGAAAGAGGTAATTCAAGGACTTAGTACCTAGGATGTGGTCCACTGTCAAATAAGTGTCAGCTTTCAATCATGAGCCTGTACAGAACCATCGCCACATACTAGGAGTCTGTACCTGAAATGGGCTTCACAGATGAACCAGGCAGACACACGCAACAGCTGCCTGAACAATGGCCCAACCAATGCCTCTCCTGTTTCCTTCCCACCCTCACTCCTGGAAGTTCGCTAACTGGCCTCCTTGCCCCCGTTCTCTCCACCCTCCAACCACCCTGCGCTGTCTCCGCTTCACAAACCTGCTGTGTGCAGAAGGGGCCTCTGGAGCCTCAGTCACTCGTCTGCTATGTACAGCGTGAGAACCGTAAGGCTTTACAATATCCATCTGCCTCGTCCAGTATCATTAACTTCGCATGTTTCTTTAAATTGGCTACTGTAAGTGGGAAGTAGTTTTCTCACCATAATATGATTATGTATTTATTTTAAAATTATGTATTTATTTCAAAATAAAGCACCACAGAGTAAGTGCTACATAATGGTTCATTAAATAACTTAATGGTGTCCTGCCAACGTGCCAGTTTCCACACTTAGGCAAAGAGAAGAGAGGGACTTCTCTGCTGGCCCCCGGGAGCAGCAAACCTGGGTTTGCACCGTCTGGCTCCGCCTCACCTCTGCTCAAGAACTCACCATTGGCTTGTCTCTGAATCAAACCCAGGATCCAGGTACCTAGCATCTGTCCCTGCCCCCCACCTCACTTACACTGACTTGTGACTGGTCCCTAGGGGCTACCCCACACCTCCCAGATTCCTGCCCTGGCCAGGTGGTGCCCATTTCTTCCTCTACCTACACCCACACCTTAGAACAATCCAAAACCCACTGTCCCTCCAGGCCCACGGTCCACATTCATAAAACCTTCCCCAAACACAGCAGCCCATGCAGCTTCTCCCTTCTCTGGCTTGAGTTTGCTGTTAGAGGCACAGCCACACCTTCTGACTTGGGTACTCAGGCTTGGTCATTTCCTCATAGATCAGAAAGTCGGCCTCCCTCTGGATTTCCCAAATTCCTTAAGAGTTGAGACCGTGACCTTTTCCTGGGTTCGTGACAGTTCACAGACACGTCAACAACAGTTGCTGACAACAGAAGGGTAACCGAGGCTCCGGGTTCTCCAGCAGATGGAAGGGTCAGTGAACAGTTTCCTAAACATTTCAAAGGCCACTAGGAATTCCAGAACTGACCCGTGGGCAGAAGAGCAAAGAACTCTTTTCCCACCAGCTCTGTCTGCAAACGCTCCCCCCCCCCACACCAGTATAAAAGGAAAGATCAATCATGAGGGTCACAGGGCAAAGTAGCTGCCATGTTCTAGTCAGAAAGATTTGATTTCAGAGGAATCTGGTGCTAAGCAAGCAAAAGAAAATGTTTTCCTTGTTATCTCCTTTTAGGGGTATGACCAGCCTACACTTAAAATAAATAAACCAAGTGCATTCAGTGTATAGGCTTTGTGCTGTTTTTAAGCCTCAAGTGACTGAAATGAATCCTGAAAATGAAGCCCCCTAAGCGCAAACCCACCATCAAGTTTCCAGAAATGAAAGGGGACAGGTACAAAATGAGTAACTCTAGGATGGCGCTGTCCAGTAGAAATATAGTGCGAGTCACATTGAGATATTCTAAATATTACACTAAAAAAATCAAGTGAGATTAAGTTTCATATATTTTCATTTAACATGCAATCAATATTTTGAAAATGGTCGAGATAGTCTGTATCCCTTTTTCATACAAAGTCTTCGAAATTGAGTGTGTGTTTTCCACTTACAGTACATCTCTTGGACAAGTCACATTTCATGTGCTCAGTAGTCTCATGTGGCTGGTGCTTATTGTACGAAAGAAGAGATTTCCAGGAGAAGGTGTTCAAGTAAAAGCAATGAAAAGCAAGAATGTCTGGTATAGGAAGTACCTGAAAGATGTGAAAGTTATTCTTTATTTAGATTCTCTCTCCATAATATATTATCTTGTTCAAGAATTGTTGATAACTGTCTGGTATTACTAATGCAGAATCAGCTTCTTAGTAATATGGAGCTTTAGTATCTGCATTCACTCTCTCTTCTCTGGATGACCACTGGTTTCCCTGAATTAAGTTTTACACATTTCCTTTAATGTACTTTTTCTGTATCTACACTAAAACATAATAAAAGATTTAAAACCAGAGATTCTCCACTTCTCAGAACCATCATGGCACATACATTTGATGACGCAGCCGATGGGATGGGTATTTTTGACTGGAGAGGATGTGATTTTATGTGGCCTATAGAGGATTTCAGCTCTGCAGATTGCTCTCTGCTTCTTCCTTCCTCCCCTTTATTTTTTTCTCCTTCCTTTCACCTTCCCTCTCAAGCTGGAGATGGGAGAACCACAGTGTGGAGACAATTCCTATTTTTTTTCTCCATCTCAAAGTTGCCAATGTGGGAAAAGGGATTTAATTATGGCATTGGATTATGTCATTCCTTCGGTGGGAGGCAGACACAGGCCGGAACAGACACCCTGTTGCATACCTTGTTCCTTCAGTCCCAACCCATGTGAAATCGAATATAGCCATCGACTCAGTGGATGCTCAACCACAACACACTGTGGTATTTCCTTCCCCACAGGGGATACCAAGTTACAGGGACAGATCCACAGTGGCTGTTGGTGACTCTAGGTCTGGTCACAACATGCTGACCTCAGAGAGATCAATACAGTCTGACCAAAAGCTATCTTAATCATACACAGGTCTAAAGCTGTTGTTCATACACACCTGATGTTCAAATCTCCTGGATTCAGGGAGGCCTCTAGTTAGCGTGGGAAGCAAATCTAAGCTGTCCTCTCTCTCCAGCATGATTTTTTCAATGAATGTGACTATCAGTGAATATAGGGTGTTTTTTGAATCAAAAGGTTAAGCCTGTATACCCTCAAACACTGGAAGAAACTTGGCAATGTGTTTCTTCCCTCCTGCATGTAATATGTGTGTATAAGAAGCAGCAGGAAAGGGTATGAACTAGAATATTGGCTTTGAAACCAGCTGTGTGTCTTAGAGCACTAAACTTAACCACTCTGAGCCTGCATTTCCACATTTGTAAAATAAAGGTGATACTAGCTCACAGAATTGTCATGAGGATGGGATGTACAGTTGACCTTTGAACAATATTGCGGGGAGAGGGAGGAGCGGGGAGGCAGGGGTAGGAGGTTAGGGCCCCAATCCCCTCCCATTTGAAAATCCTCTTTTCACTGTTGACTCTCCATGGACCTTTCAAATCCCTGAGTCAAATCCCTGAGTCAAACAACCTCAGACAGTATTTTCCACCTACAGTTGGGAACCCACATTTGTGAATGTGAAAGTACTGTTTTCAATCTAAGGCTGGTTGAATCTGCAGATGGAAAACCCATGGGTTGCAGGGCCAAATGTACATATGGCGGGAACCCACTTAGAAGTGGACCCAAGCAGTTCAATCTGAGTTGTTCACGGGTCAACTGTACTTGTAATTTCATCCTCACCTCCAGCATTTGGGAGGAAATAAGTTGCCAAGTCTCAACCACTACTTTTTGCCATCAAAAGTCAATCATTTATTCTCTTTCATGCATTCATTTATTCATTTGTTCAATAAACATTTATTTAGCAAGTGCCTTTTAGATAGAAAGCAAGTGCCTTTCCGCATCTAGAATATGACACCACAAAAACAAAAAACTGTAACTCTGAAATGGGAAGAAGGGAGGGAGAGAGATGGAGAGGGGTATCCCCCCTGCGCCTTGATGACCTATAAACACTGATGGGGTTAGCAATTTCCCAAACACTAAAAAAGAGCAACTTAGTGGAAAAAGGCCACCCCTTTCAGAATGGGCTCGCAGTGTTCCAAACCCATTATCCTTAAAAACAATGCCCTGTTAGCCCCTTCCAGGTGTCTTGATAGAATCCTTCTAATTGAGCTGTACTTTCAGAAGTTTGTTCTCTTCATGAGAATGAGCCTTGGATCAAGTTGAATTGATTAATTCCTCCCATATATTGACATTGGGAAAGCGATGTTTGGTAGAGCTAATGCATGAACATAGAGGCAAGGGCAATGGCTCTGCTCAGACTATGAAAAAACACAAACACATTTGCTACTGTGAACAATGTTCTCATGTCCCCTTCACCAGATGGGCTGCTGGATTTATGAGGGGACTTGTCACAGATACATATCAAGATAAATGGAAACTGAGAGCCCCTTTAAGACAGCCCGCAGGATCTAAAGAGAGAGCCTGTGTGGTAGCTGGCTCCATAATCGATAGAGTCGTACCCCTGGGCTTTGACAGGTTATGGAAATCCATTTTAAAAAAAATATAAACGGATTTTAAACAATATTCTCTACTTTTTCTAAGTCATGATAAAGGCTAAGCCATCATCCAGCAAAACTGACAAGTCCGAATTTCATTTTCTTTAGCTTCTTCAGCTTACTCTCTCATGATTCGGTGGCCTGATAGGCACCAGAGACAAGAAGTAAAATTGCCAGTTGGATGGGTGACCAAGAATTCACTCCAACAAGAGCAGGGGACGCCACTCACCACCTTCCCGTGGCAAGAACCTTATGGCAGGAAGAAGCCAGATCCCAAAGCCATTTGTAGCAGCTGCAGAAGATTCCGGGGCAGAGCCCTCTGTCTTCGGTAGCCTTTATCACTATTTCCCATGTGCTCTGCTTCCTCCAACAGATCCACAGGCATCGCTAAATCATGACAGAAATCTGCAGCAGATAAGCACACTTTGGAGACCACCAAAATTGCGTTAGTGTAGTTCTAGGAAAAAGATAATCACACTCTATTTATTACATAGCCTCTTAGGCTATATTCAAAGTGCCTTCTCACACATTCTGTAAGTTACAAAAGGCAGATATTCATCACTTTTTACATATAAGGAAAGCAAAGCACAGACCACTTGAATGATCTAAATCAGGGTACCAACCTTTCAGGCCTCACGGACCACCGGTTGGCCACTGCTGATCTGAATCTATAATAATCTAATCTAATAAAAGAGTAACATGCAAATTGACCATCACTCTGAGACACCTAAGCCACGCCCACCAGCCAAGCTACGCCTCCCAGCCAATCAGAGCGGTTGTATGCAAATTAATCCAGCCAAGATAGAGGCTGGCAGCCATGGAGCTAGAGTAAACAGCAGGCTTCCATTGCAACTGCCTGCCTAGGCTGGCTGAGCCTCTGCTCACAGTAATAATGTTTCGATTATAGAAGCCATGGAGCTGAAACAGGAGGCTTCCTTACCTGCCTAGGCCTCTGCTCAAGATAACAAAGTTTCAATTATAGAAGATAAATAAACCCCAGAAACCTGATTCCAGCCAGCCTCACTGGGACCTTGGGTCAATGGGAGCTGTGGGCAGCCTGAAAGCCTGAAAATGGCCCTCAGCCCCTCACCCAGGCTGCCCAGGTACCCCAGTGGAGACCCGAACCCTGAAGGAACTGTGGGAAGCCTGAAAACAGCCCTCAGCCCCTCACCCAGGCTGTCCAGTAGGGACCCAGGTACCCCAGTAGGGACCCAAACCCTGAAGGGACTGTGGACAGCCTGAAAACAGCCCTCAGCCCCTCACCCAGGCTGGCCACACCCCAATGGGGTGAGGGTCTCCACTGAGGGGGCTTGGCCAGCCTGCAAACAGCCCCTCACCAGGCACACCAGCAGGTGGACATCTCCCGAGGGGTCCCAGACTGAGAGAGGAAACAGGCGGGGCTGAGGGACTCCCCCCAGCCCGAGTGCACAAATTTTTGTGCACCGGGCCCCTAGTAAATCTATCATAATAAAAGGGTAATATGCTAATTAGACCAACACCTTCCGGACATCATTCCAAATGTCCTACCTGACAAAGCTGGGGCTGGAGGGAAGCCAGCCCCGGTCCTGGGTGCAGGAGAGAAGCCAGTGCCGGCAGCCGAAGGAAGGAAGGCCTACTCTTGCACAAATTTTCATGCATCGAGCCTTTAGTAGTAATGATAATCTACTGAGGGTGTGCATGTCGGACTCTATGCTGAGAGCTTTACTCCCATTCCCCCACTCCTACCCCCCACCTCCCATGAGACAGGTTCTGTCATTACCTCTGTTTTGCAGAGGAGGAAACAGGCTCAGAGAGGTTAAATAATCTGCCTGAAGTCTCATGGCGAACAAGTGACTGAGCTGGCACTGAACTTGCATCTGCCTCCAAAAACCAGTTCGCAGCTATCCTAACTGATTTTGTCCGGCGAGGATCACTGTGACTATCTGATCATGCCTAATCAGTCCCTTTAAATGGACAAGGACAGGGCAGACAGGCGTGGATTGACATGTGGCATTGCTTCTATCATATCAGTCTGTGGATTTCCAGTGCTCACACTGCCCTCCACCCACTAGGAAGCAGAAACAGACTCCAGGAAAGCAGGGTCCAAAGCTTTGGAGGCAGATTTCCTTTCCTGCTGGCTGAACAGGTTTTTAGGGGCCTAAATCCCTGACTGAGGCCAAGGAAAACCAGAAGGTGCTGGAAGAATGGAGCGGGGAGAGGGACATAAGGGGAAGCAATTCCACCTCTCTGTAACCCCAGAGCAGTAGACACACATGAGCCTCAGATGGCAGGTTGGGGGTGGGGTGGGATGGGGGAGTGGTTAACCCTGAAGTGAGGTTAGGAAGGGGAAACCTCACCATTGACCAAGTGGAGCCGCCATCTCTGGTGGAGATCTCTCTATGCATGGGAAAAGAACCTCCCCCAACCTACCCACCCAACTGCATACTGAAGTCCCCATTCTTCCTACTCACCTAACCACATAGTTCTAACAGTCAAAATAACCATCAGGTGCTGGAGCCTGAAATACAAATGTGCTCCTGGTCCGGTTCCAATGACAGCATGAAGGGGAGCTGTGATCCTCTTTCTGTTTACCACCTGTGCTTAGCACATCCTTGCTGGAGGACAAAGGGAGCACGAGATAACCAGCATATAGTTCAGAGCTATACTGCACTACCGCTCATTGCATCTTACAGCACACACACCGCCACCACATTTCAGCCCACATCTCATCAGAAAGTGCCCACAAAATGCTTTCCAGCCCTAATTTTACATCAGGCAGCACGAATGATACAGGCAACTGAGCAGAAAGAAGAGAAAGTGCCAATAAGCAGTTTTACTAAAGCATCACTTACTAGTCAGTCAGATACAGTGCAAAGGACTGAGGCCAGACAGAATCACAAAAATGAAAGAGTCAGCCAGCGCCCATTCACCTTGTGGGGTAGCAGCCCTGCCCCAACTGCCTCTCTGGTGCCCCCCATCTGCTCCCCACTAGGCACCCAGGCTCTGTGCCACCAGCTCAGCCCAGCATAGCCCATTAGCATTCTTATCCCTCCCCTCAACCCAAGGGGAAAAACTTCCAGCTGCCTTGTACTTAAGCATCACCCTCGGCACCATAAGCCTGAGCCTGTGCATAATTGACAAGGAATATGTTGATAAGAAATGGGACTGTTCCAAGTTTCCGAAGGATAACTAGGTAATTAAAAGAAAAAACCTAATTTAAGAAACTTCTGAAGAAATTCTTTTAAGCTCTCTGGCAACATCCTTTATGGATTATTCTCGTTCACCAGTGACTTTTGTTTTGCTTTGTTTGGTTTTCAAAGCCTGGGGCTAGTTATCTGATGTTCTAGGGCATCCCACAGTCCTGGGCCAACTCTCAGAGTAACTTAAAAAGCCCTGGACTGGAAGGCAAAGGGCACCTCCATTTCCTTGCAGGGCTCAAGTACCCGGGTTTTCTGAAGTCTGAGCACCTGGTGACCGCTGGGGACTGAGCACAGTGCTCTGTGAGGACCCTGGCACTCCGGCCAGCAGCTGTCCCCACTTGGGAGCGCCATTAATTAACAGGAGCACAAATGTGCAGAGATGAAGTCAGCCTCCGCAGTGCTCTCTGCTTCTGGCTGCACCACTTGGCTGCCTGGTTTAGGGCCATGCAGTGAGCCAACCAGCTGCCAAAAGACATCCTGAGACACTCAAATGAACATGTGGGACTCTACAAGCCCCACATCAGGGGGCCCACCACCTCCTAACAAACAGTCTGGACCAGATTGTTCTTCATTCCGCACCACCTCCCTATCCTGGAGGTTGCTTTAACATTACATCGTGGCCCTACCACTGCTACCTTTATGAAATTCTCTCCCAGTTAATCAGTAAAATGGGGCTGGCAATATTAATTTCAAATGATACTCCAAGGACCATGAGAGACCAGGCACTCTTTATGCGTGATCACCTTTAGTCAGGCTTCTTGTATCACTGCCCTTGAACTAACTGGTCTTCTCCAGCCTGACTGGTTAAAGCGCTTGTCTAACCTATTATTGGATCTTGTGATTTCCCCCCATCAAGTCTCACCAACAAATCAAATGAAAACAAACTGCCTGCCCTCAGAGATGGTAGAGTCTAGTGAAGGACAGTGGCATTATTGAAATAATAGCAATATTAGATGCCGGAAAGGAGACCACAGAACAGGAGGCAGTCCAAGAAGGCAGAGGTCCCTCGGATGTACAGGATTCTCCTTGAGGGGCAGGAAGAAGGGCAGGTACAGGGCTTTGAAAAGGAAGGCCTGCAGAACTGGGGGACAGAGCATGAAGGGGGTGTCAGGGAAGATGTTGCTAGAAAGGGAAATGAGGGCTAGACCACAGAGGGCCATCACAGATTGTTAGCTAGGAGAAGACATGATCAAAACTGACTCTTAAAAACAAACACACATAAAACGCTTCGCTCTTACCTCAGAGGGGAGAACAGATTGGAGAGGGCTGGAAGTCATTTAAGTGATGGGGATCCAAGCAGACCACCACCTCCTGAAGAGCAATCCCTGAAAGCAGGCTTCCCCTTGAGGGGAGGGCCTCTGAATTTGAAATTGGAGTCGTCAGCCAGGTCTGGGGCAGGAGGTGGGAGGTGTTCCTGGGAGGAAGGGGCATTCCAGACAGAAGAACAGCAAAAGGGAAGGTGTAGAAGGAGTGTTTACAGGGACTGCGGGCAGGAGGTTTGGTATGGCTGGTGCAGGTATATGGTAAAGTGTGAGAGGGAAAGTGGCAGGAAATAAAGCTCTAAGAGGGAAGGCGGGCAGAGCCCAGGCAGGAAGAGCCCTTCCCCTACATTACAAGGCCTCATCCAGGAAGTTATCAGGAGCCACAGAAGGGTTTAGCAGAGGTGTGATAAGATCAAGTTTCATTTAAGATAGATGTTCTGTCAGCTGGGCAAAAAAAAAAAAAGCCTATGAGGAGATATGGAAGCAGGAAAGATTTGTTAACTAGAAGGCTATATATATGCTATATATATATATATATATATATATATATATATATATATATATAGTTAAAATATTATGCAAAAACTGGAAAATTCTTTTGAACCAATTCTAGATTCAAAGCAGCATATATTGTATTGTCTCAAATAAGTGGTTGTGTATATATTTGCATAAAGACTGGATGGAAATAAACCAAACTTTTATCAGGGTTATATAACTAATTTGCAGGGTTCTAGATAGTTTTTATTTTCTTCTCTGCATTTTTCTGCATTTTTCTACAATGAGCATGTGTTTATGTAAGTTCATAAGTAGAAAAAATAAAGATTTGAACTACGTGAAGTCAGCATGAATGGCCCTATCGACCTGATAGCAACAATTTCACATTTTGCTAGTGCCTGATATTTAGTGACCCTAAATCTTAAGCCACAAGATAAATATCATTCCCTCTGTGTTCACAGAGAGGAAAATGAAAACCGGGGAAGCAAAATGATTCATTTAACATGACACAAAGGGCTAAGGCAGAGCAGATAGGAACTGGGTGGATGCATGCACTTCTCAGCTGAGTCAATTCTTTTTGCTGAGAAACTATTTGAACAGAACAGATCATGTACAATCCCATAATTAAGAGAGCCAAAATAATTAGAGACAGCCCAACAGACTGCCTGATTATCGGCCTAGATCAATAAAAAAGAAGTCAATCCACAGCCTTGAATAAATAAGGCCGCAGGCTACACTGCTATGGGGACTATAATTCCAGAATCCTGAGCTCAATTATGATAGCATTTTTCTAGAAGCAAAGAGGGGCCAGCATGAGAAGGGAAGAAAGCAGACGTTGTTTCCACCTGTGCCTGCCCATCCTCACCCATGGTGATCATGTGCAAAGAGAGGATAGTTGTGGCACACTTCACTCCCATGCCAAAGCCGTAGTACACACAGCCCTGCTTCTTTATTCACTGGCCATTTCCCCACATCTTGCCACCACCCTCAAGAGCTGCATAAACACAATGCTGGATGAGGCCGCAGCTACAGATATTAGACCCTCCTGGCTCCCTCCTGGACAAGGGAGCTGTGGTCTCAGGAGAGCACAAAGCTTTTCTTCCACGTGTACCCAGAAAACACAGCAAAGATGGCCCCATTGGGAAACTGGCCTATGTGATACTTATTTTTAGTTACTTACTAGAGGCCTGGTGCATGAAATTTGGGTGTGTGTATGTGTGTGACCCTCAGCCCGGCCTGCACCCTCTCTAATCTGGGACCCTCAGGGGATGTCTGACTGCCGGTTTAAACCGGCAGTCAGACATCCCTTTTGCAATCCAGGACCACTGGCTCCTAACCACTCACCTGCCTGTCTGCCTAATGCCCCCAATAGCCCTCCTCTGCTGGCCTGATCTCACCCCCAACTGCCCTCCCCTGCCAGCCTGGTCACCAATTGCCCTCCCCTGCCAGCCTGATTGCCTCCAACTGCCCTCCCCTGCCAGCCTGATCTCACCCCTAACCGCTCTCTCCTGCCAGCCTGATCTTGCCCCTAACTGCCTCTGCCTCAGCCCCCACCACCATGGCTTTGTCCAGAAGGAAGCCCAGAAGATGGCTGTTTGGCCTGGTCTAATTAGCATATTACCCTTTTATTAGTATAGATTTTAAAACTTTAGAAAAGCTTAGAGAGGAATCTAGTGGTATTTTTATAACCTAAAATACCATTCTCAGCTTTGTTGCATGGGTGAGGTGAGACTATGGAGAGGAAGAAAGAAGGAGGTGGGAGGCTTCCCCAAACTGCCAAGCTTGCAGATTAAACAAGTGCAAATTAGTCAGTGTCCAAATTTATGCTGAAATGGACAATACTATATTTTGCAAGTCAATAATGTGGCATTTGCATGTAAATACAGAAAAATGAATAACCAATTTACATGTTCTTAATCTACTGCAAGTGGCCCTGAGGATCAATAGGATAACAATTAACTAGAAGTTCAGCGTCCATGGGTTCTAATTCAACTTTGCTACAGCCAATGCCCAGTATTTGCTTTTTCTAAAGGAGAGAGTAATAGACTGTTATGGGAGAGTCTGCCAAGGCCATGAACAGGATGACTGAATGGGATGCCCTGCAAATGAGACCTGGCTGTGCCTGTCAATCACTCAGGCACTCTCACAGACATGCCCATCTGTCCTCCTGGTGACCCCTCTCCCTTTCTGAGCCTTGTTGTAGTCCCTTAGGCAGTCATTCTTACCCTGCTCTCATTTTCTCCTCTAGTAAAGATGGTCACAAACTTCACACCATTTGGTGAATCGGAAGTGCCATATTCCTTGATACAACTTATTGCAACACAGAACACCCCAAAGACCTCAGGCAATGACAAGTTTTGACACAGAGAAAGGTAGGTTTTAGCTATCTGGAAAACTCACCCTTTACCTCCTGATGCTCTAAATAAATCATAACTGTAACAATTTCAAAAATTCTTAGAAATCATGAAGTCTGACCTTCCGCTTTTACAATGAGAAGCTGAGATCTAGAGAGGCTTAAATGACTTGACAAGAGCCTATCTGTAGCACGAAGAGCCAGGACCAGGCCTGTAGCTCTTGGTGACCAGGGAGCCTCATGTCCCCCCACCCTACCACATGGTCACGTGACCCTCTGTATAAAAATGATAATTACTAACAGTTTCCATGTTATTCTTTTCCATCACACAGGCTTAGTCAGGGAGCAGAGCTCCTTTTCCTCTTTGTAAGAACTGGCTTGAGTTATGTGGAAGAAATGTGCTGTGTGTGTTTAAAGTGCTTTTTCTTATATTCCATGAGTACTGCACTCCTGCTCATATGGCCACTCCAGGGTAATTTCACTTCCCTAGTTCATAATCTCCCATGGATTTTGTAAGGCTTTTCCCTGTTATTACTGTTTGTAAAAGGAAGCAAACAAACAAAATCCCTAGAGAATGAAGAAACTTTGTAAGAAATATATTCCTAATATCAAGAGACCAAAGATCATTATGTGATGTTCTCTCATTCTCCATAGAGTTGCCTCTCCCTATCTTTCCCATCACTGTTCAGTGTAGGTTAGTTAACCTTCTTTAAACGTGTTTATTTCCTTCTCTTAGATAATCTTCTAAATAAGTTTTCCAAAGGACCAAAATGCTTATGACAGGCAAAGGCTCAAAACCTTGACCCTATTCAGTCTGTCTTCTGAGAGTCACACTCTTGCTCTCTTAGTAAGAACCAGCCCAACCCTGATGGGGATGATGCAGATGACTGACTTGTCTATTGAATCTCTGCTTTGTGTGGAGGGATTTCAGTAAAAACAGCTGGTCCTCTCAAGAATCAGAAGTTGAGCAATAGATCTAACATGATAATTATCACCAGCGATGACTGAAAAGGCTGCTACCTGGGTTAAATCCTTCCCTCTGCATAAAGGAGGAAACTTGGGGTCAAGAAAGTCATAGCATGTTCAAATTTTTTAAATCGGGCTTTCAATGAAATTAACTATTATGCCAATTACACTATGAGGCAAGCCACCTAAAATACCATTTAAGGAAACAAAGAAGAATCTAAAATGAATAATCAAGATTCACAATACAAATTAAATGTAAGTGATCAAATACAACTTCTAATGGATTGTTACCTTCAGAAGGCACATATCCAAAACTTTTGAACAAAATGAAGCATGAATAGATTTCACATTTACCTCACATAGATTATGCGTATTAAATACTCTTATGAAGGCAAGAAGAAATAAACCTAGAATTTTTTTTCCTGTAGTAACAAAAAAGTATATGATTTCTTTCTTTCATCAAGATCTTTTCAAAACTTCTTCAAAGAAGTTTAAAATGAGCAAGTAAGGCAAAATGTAAATTATACTATGCAATTTTTCTAAAGGGTAGTCCTTTTTCCTCTCTATTATAAACTCTAACTTCAGTTCCTAAAACCAGACATAACTTATTATTACTGATTCCCTGTGAAATCATCTAAGAAGAAAAAAAATTATACAGTTGAGTCCTTCCAACTAAATGGCAAATCTTGCTCCCACGAAATAGAATTGCTGGAATGAAGTAGAGAGCCTTGCTTTCTCCTTGGAAACCCTCAGGAAATGCACAAGAAAATTAGCAATAAGAAATCATGTCACATTTGAAAGGGCAGAGGAAAGGCATGTGGGTGAACCATTTGAAAACAGGAAAGGACACTCAAAGTTGGACTGTGCTAATGCTTAGCTGCACCTACAGAGAACTGACCTTTTTCTCTCCTTACATTTTGCAGAGTTAATTAAGCTGCTGTTTTCTGGGCATCCTATAATTACAGCTGGTTAATGCTGCCAGAGACCCAACAGGTTACGAGGATCCAACCTCTATATTTACAAATGAGAAAATGGAGATCTGGAGAGGGGAGGGGATGTGCCCAAGGTCACAGAGCTAGTTACTAGCAGAGGGAAGAAGATGCTCCAAGTCTGCTGATCTCTGTCACCTCAATAAACTGCAAAATAAACGCTGCGAGGGAGGTCACTTCAGAATGCCAGCAAAGTCACGGGTCTCTCGGAGAGCTGGCTCTGTTGGGAGAGTCTCAAGAGCACTCTGGCTCCCCGTGTGACTCTCCAGGCATTCTCAGCTTAGGAGAGCCTCCCCAGAAACAAGGCTGACACCACACAACAGCTCAGGGAAGAGCCTGAGGAGAGGAGCGACCAGGGGCTTCTGGCCTGCATTCCAGTGATGCTGCTCTTTGGCCAAAGGATGCCATTGGAAGTGCAACAATTTTATTGAAAGTAGAGACTATTTAATACGCCAAAACTGCCCATGAAAATACACAGAATGAATCTGACAAAACATCACCTATGTATTGAGTTACTAGTATTTGAAAAACTATCCTCCCAGGGCTGGTGAGAGAACAGAGACAAAGGAGCAATTCCTTCAAGGCAGGGGCTTCCTATGGAGATAAGCAGGAAGACAAGAGAACTTCAGTGAGACAGTAATCCTTTAGCTAAGGATTCAGAACATTGCATGAGGAAAATCCCCCATTAAGAAGCACTTCGTTAATTTTACACCAATTTTTGTAATACTTCAAAACTAAAAGTATACCCAAGTGTTTTTTTATTTCTACTATTAGTGCTACTTTTTTTTTTTCAAATGCCAAGCATTTTATCTTTTTTGAATTAATTATTAATGGCCTACTCTTTGAAAACAGAATAATTCTATCTTCTCCTTGCCCTGGAATTGAACCAAAAACTGAAGTGAGTGAGAAGAAAATGGACCAGATATGACTGTGATTTGAATCAATCCAATGTAATTTTTTCAGCAGCCAATCTATAGAAAGATAGCCATGTGTCTGATACTGGCATCTGTCCCTGGTCTTAAGGGAGGAAAATGGACGAGAAAACAAACCACAGTGCAATGTAGAAAATACTGTAATAGAAGTACATATAAGGCACACTGGGATCCCAGCTAATAAAGCAATTAATTCTGCAGGGAATGAGGGACTAAGGAGAGAGAGAGTCAAGGAAATTTAGAGAGAAAATAACAATAAAACTAAGCTTTCAAGGAAGAGTGCCCAGATGGACAAGGGGGGGAGGGTGTATAATTCCAGGCAGAGGAAATAGGACACACATGTCATAGAGAGTGAAGGGCATATGCTCTGACGGAATGGCAAATGGGCTGGTGTAACCTGATATAACCAGAAAGGTAGCTGTAGTCACACTATGAAGGCTATTTTATGACCTGTTGAGAAATTTAGACTTGTAGCTGTAGGCAGTGGGAGACCATTACAGATTTATTTTTTTGTTTTTACCTTTTTAGCCATTTTAAAGTGTATGATTCAATTTTATTTAGTGCACTGTGCAGCCATTCCCACTATCTATTTTCAGAAAATTTTTTATTAACCCGAAAGAAAACCTTGTACCCATTAAGCAGTCACTTCTCATTCCTCCCTCCTTGTTTTCTGTCTCTATGGATTGGTCTATTCTGGATATTCCTATAAATGGAATCCTATAACACACTGCCTTTTTTGTCTGGCTTCTTTCACTTAGTATAATGTTTTCAAGGTTCATGCATGACTGTAGCATGTGTCAACACATCATTCCTTTTCATGGGTGAATAATGTTCCATTGTATAGATATACCACACTTGGTTTATCCATTCACCTGTTGCTGGACATGTGGGTTGTATCCACCTTTTGGCTAGTGTGAACAGTGATGCTATGAGCATTTATGTAGATGTTGTTTGAGTTTCTGTTTTCAATTCTTTTAGGTATGTTCCTAGAGATGGAATTGCTCAATCGTTTGGTAATCCTTTGTTTAACTTACTGAGGAAACCATCAGATAGATTTATAACGAAAGGAAAGATTTGATTGTATTTTAGAAATATAAATGTACTGAATAGATGTTAAAGCAATAAGATCCCATAGAAAAGGTGCCCCAATTGTACACCAAATAGTTGCTCGATTGCCCCTTCCTGCTTCCCTTTCTTTCCTGACTCCTCTCTTGTTTTCTTCTTGGTGGTGTTTTTTTTGTTGTTGTTGTTGTTGTTGTTTTTCTATTTGAACCTTCAAATTGGCATGCAATCTGGTGGCCCAAATATATGTCCACCCACACACCTTGTGGCTCTACACCATCTTCTGAGGCTTCTGTGCTAAAATCCTGCTTGCTCAGCCCATCTGCAGCAGTTCAGATTGTTTTCTTGCGCTGATATCCCTGCTCTAAAGAAGCACCAGGCTTTCATAAACAGGCTTCTCAGTTTCAAATGGAGGTCCCGTCAGGGAATGCGAGGCGCCCTGGACTGGTCTAACATGAACATTCTTGCTGAGATGTCTAGGCTTCATCTTAACGCCCTCCCCCCTCCCTCCCACTGCTCCAAACGAACACTTTCAGACACTGCGAAACAACCACTTCCTCAGGTGGCCTTCTAGGTTTGTAATTTCAAAAGCAAACAGTTCTTTACAGAAATTTCGAATATTGGTCAAGCCCAACACAGACGCAAGTGAAGTGGCTTTTCTTCCAACTGAGATTGGTTAGTTCCTCAGATTTTGAATATGTGCCTCTGTCCACACATCAGGCGACAGCAGAGAGCGACGTGCTAATGTTCTATCTCAAAGTTGTTACAGTTACAGTTACAGTTGCCCTCGGAAGTCATAACAATGGTTACTCAGTCAAGGAATGGAAATGAAATATGGTATTATCACTCTTGTTTTCCTACAAAAAAATTAAAACAATCTTATTGTGGGGTAAACAGATTTTATAAACTGGCTTGAGGTGTGTGTGTGGGGGGGGAGTGGACATGTTCAGAATAATTATTTCCATGAAGCTGTCCCTGGAGTGCACGGCCCTGCCCCTGAAGGTGGGAGACACTGGATGCGCAGCTGGGAAAGTGCTAAAGCTCTGAGCTCACCAAACCGTGTATTAAATTTACAGTAACTGCACTACCAAACCGTAGAGTCCATTGATATCCCTTAAAATGCACAATTTAGAACAATTTACATTCCATTTACATTTAAAAGTGCAATTATAAATAAGCCTCCTTAGAAATAGCCAGGCAGCCTCTGGGTCACTGGAGATTAAAGAGTCACAAAAGCAAAGCACAGGACTTTCAGGGAACATCCATGTACCCACGAAGGGTAGCAGAATATGACACCCCAAAATAGGCTACTTTGACATAGTGTTACTGTGTGCTGAAAGCGATTGAGAAGAAGTAGGCACAAAAAGCTCTCTGCCTCACTCCTGCTTGGCTAAAGCAGGACATAAATTTGAAAAGGTGCCCACCACCCCTCTCTAACAGTAAAGACAGAGGTTAATCATTGGAGACAACTCTAGACCCTTATCAGCCCAGAGAGAGTACCAGAGGAATCCACATAAAAACATTGCTAAAATGCACCCGTACTTATACCATTAGTTTCCCATAGATAGACCTTCCCCAAACTGGCTAGCCCTAGACACCCAAAGTCCTTTTCCTTTGTCTTGTTGCTTCTCTAAAAAAAAAAATGCATTGGTCTTTTGTTAAGATGCTATAAAAGCCCACCCTTTAACCACCTCTTTGAGGTACTCATCTCTGACAGCTCCCCTGTACACGTGTCTAGTTTTCCTCTTGCTAATCTGCCTTTTGTCAGTCTAAAGTACAGGGTTCCAGCCAAGGAACCTGGGAGTATAGAGGGAAAAAATGTTTTTCCTCCCCTGTATCAGGGCAGGATGGGGAGAGAGAACATAGCAAATCTGGACTAGGTTGCAGGAAATCTGGGTTCTCCCCTCCGTCCTGTTTTACCTATGGAATCACACAGGAAGGACAGGACTGCTGTGCGATGGCAGCACCAGGGTTCTGTACACGCAGGCGTGCTTCCCTTCCGTAGCCAACAGAAACTAGACTTCGTTCAGGTGTCAAGCAACCAGCCAAGTGCTTCCTGGGGGGTGGGGGGGGGGTGGGGGGGGGGGACAGGGCCCTTCCCCCTCGCCCCCCCCCCTGCACTAGAAGGGAAGCTTGAAGGGTACAAGGGAATTATGAGGATTCCATCCCACTTGTCAGAGATTGGTTTAGGAGTGGTCATGTGACATAATTCTGACCAATGGGATTTTTGCTGGGAGACTTCTGGGAAATTAGATTTATTGTAAAAAAAAAAAGTTCACAAAAAAGGGCGCATGGCCTTGCTGGCTTCCTAGCCTTTGCGCTGTTGCTGTGTGAGGCACTGGCTCATGGCACTGCTGTGAACAGGAAAAGACAAGCCTACAAGCAAATCACCCATGTTAGGACTCCTGAAGCCCAAAAGCATTGCATCTTTAATCAGCCTGAGAGCACGCTTCCTCCAGACTTCTTGTCCTGGGAGATAATACATTTTCCTTGTAAGCCCATTTTAATTTGGGTTTTCTGTTATTTGGCATTAAAAGATCCTTCACTGATAAACTCCCCAAATGAGTGGATAAGTGTTTATCAAGCACTGTATTAATTGCATTTAAAAAGTTAGGCCCACAACCCAAATTATAATGTTTCATACCTAATCAGAAATGCTGCTGTACCTGACTTTTCCAGAAATCATAATAACTCCAGAAAACTACACATACAGAATACCTGGGGGGAGGGAGGGGAGAGGGAAGAAAACAAGCCTACCATTTCAACCTGCAAACAGAACTAGAAGAGTGCTAAAACAAGGACTCTGTGATAATTTAGAAATAAAAACATGCTCTTAAAGGACACCCATGCCACAAACTTCCAAAATGAAAATCTGGAGCCTATTAGTAAGAAGCCATTTCCCTCGTGGCATAATCAAAATATGACTGAACAACTCTGTTTAATGCCTCTCATCCATAGTTAGTTCAATAACTCTGTCATGTTTGGAGGGTATATAGAATTGTGACCTTTTATGATTTCTCTTATCATTAAAATTCCCCCCCACCCCAAAATCAGGTATGTTGGGATCAGAAGTCTAATAGGTAAGAAGTTATTTTTATAGCTTCTAATTTCCCAAATCATTGGTACCTGGGGATGACTTTGGGCTGTGAAGCACCCATACTCACAATACCCATCAGCCCTCCTCGCAACCCCCATCCCTAAAAAAGACACAGTCTGGATAAAGTCCCATCCACACTGCCGATCAGACTGCTGTCTCTAAGCCTCTTCTGTGCAGGGTTCAAGGGCCAGCCCTGTCCAAATGATGGACTCTGTTTTATAAGTTAAAATCAGGTAAGGATCACTGCATAAATCTTTGATTTTACATATGCTTACCCTTTTCCTCCTACCAATTTAAGTTTCAAGAAGAAAAGGTAATCCTTGAGAAAACAGAGGAAAGAAATATAATATAACTTTGATGCTTCTTTGGTGGGTATCTTCTGGTTGTATTTTATCTTTTATTGCTGAATAGTAAACAGTTTTCTTGTGTCTTTTGGGTTTTTTTCAAACACCTGAACAAAAAGATAGCATTTTCCAGAAATGTTCAGGTGAGCAGTTGTTTTTCCTGCCACTCTTTAGTTCAGCTTAGCTTTCATTTGCTAGTACTTGTGAGTTTTAGGTTCCTTCAATCAATACCCCTGCTGTCTGTATTTTCTTTTATTTGAGGGGAGGGGCGGGGCACATTGATTCATCCGTTGTTCCACTTGTTTATGAATTCATTGGTTGTTTCTTATATGTGCCCTGATCAGGGATCAAACCCACATCCTTCGCATAGTTGGATGATGCTCTAACTACCTGAGCTACCCTGGCTCTCTGAACACCAAACTAAAGTTTTTCCTACAATATGTTAGATGCTAAGGATTAAATCACCTGAGATAAGTGATATTTAAACACCATAAAACAAATACTGAGTTTCAACTGGCCTACACTCAATTTTTCCCAGTTGCCATTATATTTTTTGTTTCTTCTCCCCCCCACCTCACCCCACCCCCGGACAGTTTATCTTCTATGTCAAATTGTCACTCTGATGATCTGCTCCATAATTTTTCAATCACATGGAAAATGATCTGCTGTTTTTCAGGATAATTTTATTGAGTACAATTTAACAGGATGCACATACTTGAAATTCCATGACAACAGTACCCATTACTATAAGCAGCTTTTAAAATTGTGAGAAGTTAAGAAATGGCATTCAAACTCAAATTGACCAACAGCCCTCTGCCGCCTACTTAGACCTCCTTCCTCACTGCTCTGGGTATGGTCAGGGGAAGTACAACCCCGTGGGACCAGAACGACAGGACACCCATGTTTTTCACTAAGCAGCCTTTTATTTTCAAAAACATTTCTTTTCCAACACCCAGTAGTAACACTGGTTGGCTGATTGTTGAGTGAAGCAAATGCTCGCATCCCCTAAATCAAAGAAAAATTCCTTAAAATGCAGCCCAAAAAGATCCAAATCAAGTATAGCCTCTCCTTCCCCCAGTTCCCTTTACCCTACCTACCGGTTCAGATGTTATACACCCCAAGACTGCAAATCAATGCTTATTGGCAAGGTAGATGGAAGCATCAGAGTTAATTTGTAGTGGAGTGACTTGTTCTAAAGGGACAGTTAAGCCTTCTGGAATTATCTATCCACTGTATTTCTGGAATTTCTTCCCTGTCTACCTGCATAGTGTCATACAACTTGGAGAGCCCAAAGAGAACATATTACATCTTTTAGATCCTTCGAGGAGGAATGCATTGATTGATTTTTGTACCAATGAACAAAATAAGAAGAAGTCTAAACACTGGGGGACAGCCTGCAAGTTATAGAAAATAATTCAGTGTGTTGTCAGTAATTCAAATAATGGGAACTGAAATCTGATTTGCAGTGTTCCCCTTTTTTCACTTGCTAATGAATTCCCTGATGGGTGGCCCCATGACATTATTGTTTGGTCTGCAATCAGCTTATCTGGCTGAGTCACAAGAAAGATGGAGTGCAGCATGCAGTTTCCCGGTACTCTGCAGCAAACAAAGGCTGTCAGCTTCATGCTGGCTCGCTCATGCTCCAAGTTCAGTTACTTCCTTTTAGTTAAAACTTGCTGTAAAACAGATTAATCACTGCAATCACTTTTAACCACAGGGACACACTATAAAAGAGCGAGGGGAAAAATTGAACTGTCATGAATTTTATCAGGTTTTGAAGATAAAGACCATTTTCTATTTACAAATCTCTTTATTTTGATAACAATCTTTACAACCAGTTGTGCAAAGCTTGTATATCAATGGTGTGATGATTTTAAAAAATAATAACTGTAGAAAAGCAAATTTTTTTAACTGAAAGCACGTCTACATGGCTAAAATGATCTCATCTGAACTGACTCCAAAACACTGAGCTAATGTTTTACTCCAACACAGGTATACTTGCTATTTGTATTATTTGCCAATTCTCCAGTTTGGATGTCTTCAACTATTTCCTTCCATTTCACCCGTTGTTTTTGCAAGAGGGTGGGATTTGAGGAGGGTGAGCAAATCTGATTATTTTTATTCTTTTTCACCAGCAAAACACACACACACACACACACACACACACACAGAAAAAAGAGTCCCAGATGTTCACACAACTGAGTATTAAAAAAGGAGAGTGGATTGTCCCTGAAACATAGGTGGGCACAGAAAGACAAGCTCAGGAAATAAGGAGACAGCCCATCCGAGGTCAGGGCTGGCTTGGCAGAGGTCACGGATCAGTAATCCAGGGTATACTACAGGTGTATTCAGAGATGGAAGGAGAGCTCATGCCTGGTCACTAGTGGGAAACCCTACGACCAGCCTAAATTCGTTCAGCGTTCCCACTGCTCACGGTCTCCCACTTTGCACTGACATTGGGGGTCTGGGTCATTCCTTCAATGGAATGTAACATCCAGATGCTCCCCCAACAAAAGCTTATCTTCCATGGCAATCAAGAACACTTGCAATTATAAGCAGTCTGCCTGATGGAGTGTGAGGGCTCTTTTTTGAGCTTTGAAGAAGAAAAATCAGTAGCTAAGGAAAAAAACACACATAGCAACTTGGGTATAATTGGATGTGAACTTTCTATGACATAGCAAAAACTCTTCTTTTTCCCCCCTCCAGGCCATGGTTGAGTGTGATCCATGAAACATGCAGGATACAAATGTCATTTATTCTGGCAATTGAGATCACAAACCACTTAAAGCACCATTCACGTCTGTGTTTATAAATTACTTTTAAAAGACAATTCTTGTATTCAGATGGAAAGAATGGGAGCAAGTATTGTCTTCTGAGCACAGAATGGCAAGTAAGAATTTAATTTCTGTTCAACATAACCGTCAGGAGTGGTAACAACAGAATGTGTTGAAACAGAGTATCACACCTGGGTATAGTGAGCCTCAAAACACTTGGGGACAAAACAACAAATCTAATCATTCGTACTAAGAGCTGGCAGTTGTTTAAATGAAAAGGGTTCATTTAATCCTTCATCTAATGTCAGAAAGGATACAGAAATAAAATGCATCTTCTCCCCTCCCCTGGGCAAGATAAATGTGTGTAACGTAACAGCACACTGGGGGACCCACTGTAAATTTCAGCCTTGATAGGAACAATCAGATGAGAAACTTGGCTCTTCTCAAAGTGTGTGCCTGCCCGAGAGTACACAAGCAAGCCTTTGGAATGAGGGTGAAATAGTTGAACTGCCATTTATACCTATTTATGAGCACATCCCTTCAAAATTTGCTTTTGTCTCTGTCTAATGATGTCTCTGTTAGCACAGTCTATGCACATGATTTAAAAATGAATAAATAAAAATTAAACATAATAAATGATATTCAAAATTATTTCAGAGAGCCCTTCTGGCGTGGCTCAGCGGTTGAGTATCTACCTATGAACCATGAGGTCACGGTTCGATTCCCAGTCAGGGCATATGTCTGGGTTGTGGGCTCAATCCCCAATAGGGGGCGTGTGGGAGGCAGCCAATCAATGATTCTCTCTCATCATTGATGTTTTCTATTTCTCTCTCTCCCTCTCCCTTCCTCTCTGAAATCAATTAAATATAAATATTAAAAATAATAATGACTTCAGAGACTACTTGCTGTAAGAAGTAAATAAATAAAAAAAGGAAGCCTGAATGATATTCCCAGCAGCTTTGTCAGCAGCATCTTCTGGTCCAAGAGAAAGTTAGAGAAACCGTACATGAGCGAGGGGGTCAGAAAGGAGAAACAGTGCCTCGCTTCTCAGATATATCTGCTCTTAGAAGATAATTATTCCAACACAAATGATACTTTGGTCTACAAATGAGTTGAAGAAAATCATCAATCTATTTCCGTGTCAGGTAGAACTTGGTGGGTCCTGTACAGACTATTAATTTCATGGGAAATAAGGAACAGGGGAAACAGATAAATCATTAGCAGAGTAAAGAGCAGACCCAGTGAATTCCTACCAATTTCCCTTTCCTTTTCTTGCAGAGAGCAAAATGACAAAGTATTTATGTCCCACTGTCTTTGATATCTCTGTTTATCTCATTAGAGGAAAAATGCTTCCAAAACTACAAGCATATTTTTATTTCAAGTTTCAAGAATTCAACCCCAAATGATTTATACAAGTTAACATGGGGCACACAGCATTACAATTTTCACATTTCTGGAATGCTTTCATTTTAAACTTCATAAAAACAAAATACTACAGCATTAATTTTCCTTTTGTTTATTGCAGGCAATATGTATATTAGAGTCTGAATTACATAAATAAGGTGCATATATTTGAAAGGTAATGTTGTTTTAATGAAAATTTTTAATTAAAAAAAATTTTGAAGGCTAGCAAGAACAGTTGGAACTTTTGATATAATTTCACTGATGAATTCCTATTCAAAATTAATTTCTCCTCTACTCACCAGTTTCATCGATGTTTATTTATTAAAGCCAGTGTTTTCAGGAACTGAAAGAAGCATTATATAATGTTTCCATTTGAGTCTCTTTCCATCTGTCCTCTTATTTTACTGTTTATCCAGTCGTTTAAACACAAGAATTGCACTTGAAACAGAGCATCTCTCTAAGCGTTCCATCATTCTGCACTGTATTTTCTGTCATTTGCCTACCAATGCTAGCAGCTTTCCCCAAGTGCTCATCCAATAACCTACCAAGAGGAGCTATGTATAATAACTCCACTATCTGATATAAACTCTATGAGGGCAGGGTTTTCATCCATTTTGTTCACTCCTGTATCTTTTATGCCTAGAACAATTCCTGACACTCAAAATATATTTGTTGAGTAACTAAATTGAGTGAATGAATGAATGAAATAAGTATTATCAGTCCTGTTTTACAGATTAACGAAGAAAGAATTTTATAAAGGTAAGGCCATAATTTAATGTTAAGCTGACCTCCAGGATAGGGAAGGGATGTGGAATGAAGAACCTAATTTTAGGTCACCTCCTCTCATATCCTAGGCTCTTTATACAAGCCATACCACCTTCCTACTTGTCTGCCTTTCTGTAGCTTTTATATATAAAGGCTGCTTCCAAACCCCTGAGAGCCCCAAAAGTACTGAGGGGCCTGCAGCTCCAAAGTCCATCCTCTCAAGTTCCTACCACTAGGCTCCCTCAACTTTTCTACCCTTTTATTGCTGAGTACAGGATAACTTCATTTGCAAACTTATCAGAGACAGTCCTTACTTTAGCCAGCAAAGCTTCCTTAGCACCAAAAGTCAGCCTGGTAGGGTAGCATAGGGTTCTAGTCTTGGTTCTTTATGGGTTTATTAATAACTTCACCTCTACTCTCATTGAAGGTCCTGAGTGAAGGACCAGTCTAGACCTTCGAGGGTCACTCTGGGCTAGAAGTGAACAGGAATCATAATGAAAGGCTAACAATCAGGATTTGGTGATTTTTCCCAACTACTGTATTTGTCCCATTAAGATCACTGCTTTTCTGGCTCCTGTGATTTCTCTTAAGTGGCTTAAGACTATAGAGCAGCAGTTTTCAACCTGAGGGTCTCAACCCCTTTGGCAGTCGAACGACCCTTTCACAGGGGTCGCCTAAGACCATCCTGCATATCAGATATTTACATTACGATTCATAACAGTAGCAACATGACAGTTATGAAGTAGCAACGAACATCATTTTACGGTTGGGGGTCACAACATGAGGGACTGTATTTAAAGGGCCAGAAGGTTGAGAACCACTGCTATAGAGTCTCCACATTTCCTTTCTAAGCTAACTTCTCACTGTTCATATTGACTATTTGTATCTCCTCTACATCTTTCAAAAATATTTGTCTCCAGTAACAGGAAATGCAACCAATTCCAATTGTGAGAATGTTTTCCATAGTATCAATTCTACATTTTCCTCTGCAATGTTCACTCACCTCCTGGTCTTGCCCTCTGAGTCCAAATGTGGAAAGGCTGACCTCCTTTTATCCCAAAAGCTCACTAAATATGCCAGGTGGTTCTGGAAGCCCTTTCACACCCCTCCTCACTGTGCCACCTGAGCCTATGTTTTTGAATTCCTATTATTAAAATTTCTAAATATTAGGACTCATAAACAAGGTAATTCAGAGAAGAAAATAAGAATGGAACTTGAGACCCTACTTACCAAATTTTTTACTTGGATGTGATGTCAATTTCTAATTATATACGACTCACTTAAAGAATTTCATACCACGGCCACTAATGTCAGATGTCAAAACAGAGGTAATACTGTTTACCTAATACCGGTGCCAAAATCATCTGCTTGAGAAAGGAAAATGTCAGCAACATTTTCCTTTCTCAAATGATTCAGATAATTTTAAAGCTGCTCATTTTATCCATTCACTTCACAGAGGAGCCTGAGATCCAGAAGACTTAGGTTACCTACTAGTAAGTCTAAGACTTAGGAGACTTAGGTAGCCTAAGGTAGGCTAGTAGCAATGTTGAAAGTCCTTGAGGCATTTTTGGCCATCTCCCAAACAACAAATTATGATTCCATAATGTACTGATGTCTTGTCATTTTCTCCAAACTCCTCATGTCTCAATAATGTCAGCTCATTAATTTCCCAGGAAGCTAAATTTACATTGTTATTGTTACAACAAGGATAGCTTTCAGAACTAGAAAGAGCCCTAAGGAACAGACAGCCTTCCTAATACTACAAACAAGAAACTGAAGACCAAGGAGGCCAGGCCACCTGTTGGAAGCTATACTTGCCATTTCACAGCAGAGCCAGCAATTGAGCCCATGTTTTCTGATCATAAACTAGGACTTTTTAGTGTTCTGCATAGAGGATTAGCTACACACCATCAATACTGTAAACCCAAGATGGTTTTAATCTAAAACAATCACGCCCAGGACAATAAAATTCTTTAAAGTATATAAATTCTGTCTTATGGAAGCGCTAGGCTAGACAACCATTTGTCAGAAAGATGGTAGAAGAAGAGAGTTTGATTCAATGGAGGTTGAATTCAATGACCTCTAAAGTCCCCCTCTCTCTAGGATTATTTGATTCTGGGCTACCCAGGAGCTAGGTGCCCCAGGGAGCCAGGGCACCTGCAGAGGCGGGGAATGTGCAGCGTCCTGAAGGGGTCCTTCTCCTGCAGTTGGGTTGGACTCTGCCTGATGTACAGGCATTACTCTATATGCAATCTCCTTGCAACCAAATACTCTAGGCATAGAAAGAGTGTAAGGATATGCAGCTCTGTCATTTCCAAAGACAGGCTACACTGCTTGTCTTTCTAAATTTCCTTGCCTGGATGAGCATTCCATACCTTAGCCTCCAAATCCAGCGTTTGCAGTTTGTTCATGTGCTATACTACCATCAGAATTAATTATGCAGCATCTTCATGAGGAGAAATCTGGATGCAAGTTAGGAGAGGAAAGGAAAACGCGCACTTTCCAAAGGGAAGTGACTGTGTCTGATCCCCCAAAGCTCTGGAGTCCTTCCATGAACAGACAGGTTTCGGATGGCAGTCCCCCCAGCTGAGTTGGCCATAACAAGCAGGAAGTCAACACATCTGAGAAATGAAGAATATGCCAACTAACAAGATTCTGAAGCCCAAAATATTCTTAACCTCCTCCTTTCTAAGTAGCTCCATTCCAATTCAACATAAGCCTGCTCATTTGTTTTCCCGAATGGCTACGAAATACAAACAGGTACTGATTTTAGACTTTTTCTTTTTTTCTTTCTTTCTTTCTTCTTTTTTTTTTCCTAGTCCAAGAGAAAGGTTTATTTATTTATTTTTTGCACCTCCAAAAATGTTATGTTAAGCCTGGAGCTCTGAAAATTAGAAACGAGCTTCCCCAATAGGATTGTCACACTGAATAAACGAGATTATTTTTTTTTTTTAAATATGTGATTCCATGCGTAGAACCCAGGTGTGGCATAGATTTCAGAGGAGCAAACTGACGCTCTACAACTCAGTGCCAAATTACAACACAGCGACTGAAACAGCCTTACAAGCTGGCACCAGAGTAAAAAAGAGTGATTATGCAGAGATGCCACGCGGATCCGGGAAGCTCTACTCGCAAGGGTTCGGGCGGGTTCTCCCCTCTTCCCACCCGGGTGTGTGTAGACAGGGGGACGGTGTGCAGTGTGGGCACCGAGGGGGAAGAGAGCAGACGTCCCATCTGTGTCCCGCCAGTTCCACCAATGCCTTGAGGATAGAGCTGAGGTCTGATCCCTAAGAACCCGGCAATGTAGGAGGTTCGGGGAAGGTTCCTCCGGCCTCCTGGGCTCCCCATTAGCCTGCCGGCCGGCTACCAC
>PVJC01001419.1:0-49793 GCA_004026665.1 Murina feae
TAAAAAAAAAAAAAAGATTAAAAAAAAAAAAGAATAAAGAAAAGATCCTAAGATCCTTCAGGCGGAAGAGGCTTCCAGGAAGGAACGAGCCTAACCGCACAGACAAGGGCCTGCAGAGGAGACTCCGTTTGAAGGGACCCCAAGTGGGGCTGGCTGTGAGGAGATGGGCATGAAGTCCGGGCGGCAGAGCCTGAGAGAGATCAGAGAACCTGGTAATTTCAGCCTGGGACACCCAAGGGGAGGTGCTGAGCAGCCTCTGGCTGTGAGGTCTGCAGCTTGGGAAGGGAGTTGACCTATGAGCCCCAGATGGCTTCACTTGTGCAACATCCCACAGGCACTTTCCAGAACAGGAGCACACTTCGCAACTATTTTGTTTGGATTATTCACTTCACAAGTGCTTGAAAGGTGCATGTGTATGCAGAGGCCAATGCTCCCTGCTCCCTGGAGCAAAGCTGTAGAGTCCAACATGGCCTGTCCCCTCGGGAAGTAAAAAGTGCATGCCCAGCTGCCTGTGGGCTTGCTAGTGTTATCAACCACAGTCGGCTGTGACTTAGAAAACATGCCCGTTCCCACAGCCATGGGCACCCCCTTTCACACACTGGACGCTTCTCTCCCGAATGCCAGATCCCACCTGCTCTCCTTTCCTGAGAAGTCTTTCCCACCTGAATCCGAGACCGGGCTAGGTACACACTGGACTTCCACTCGGTCTTCATCCGCCGGTACTGTGACGACTTGGAGTGGACGAACTGCTTGCTGTAAGGGGCGTTCAGCTCCCCGGTGACTGTGCTCTGGAAGGACTTGGAGGTGCTGGTGCTATTCAAGGTGTGAGGCCTGCAGGCAGGGTTTAGCGACGGGAGAGAAGAAAAGGAGAACTGAAGACATCTCCAGTCCCACCAAAGCCGGGCCAGTTCCAACGCGCACGGCGGGAGCATGCACAAAGCCACCTAGCAGAGCGCATGGCGCATTCTCTGATGTGGTTGCGCACAGACACAGCCAGGGACACAGGGTTTGTAAGCAGCAGACAAATCAAGCACAAAACCACTAAGACGCCTAGAAACCCTGGGCTGTACTATGTGAAGTTAAAACAAAATACCTTAACACAAACCTCTTGACATGGGCACTCATTTTAGGCTCAGAACGGGCACAACCTGTGGGGTTAACGGCAAGAGGAAGTTCCATGAGAGGATTTCGGCCATATCGAAAGGTGTAGTTTTCACATGCTTCAACCCCAGGGAGCTGAAAGGAAGCAAAACAGACAAAAAGTTAACTCAATCGATTAGACGACAGGCAGTCTTGAGCTGGTGGAAGGATGGCCCAAGTTTTATGGATATAACTTGTCAACATCTTCAAAATATAACATGTGTTTACAAGATCAGCCTACACTCGGCTCTAGTAAAGTGTGAACAGACAGTTCTGTTTCACAGCAGACCTTAGCAAAGGCTCCTTAAAGAAAACCAGCGTGCCTGCCTGTGGGGTTTCAGGACAGAGGATGCCAGCATCCCAAACTCGGGAGCATACTAATTCACATCAGTATCAACTTTTATGTCTCTATTTGGAATTTTAAAATCACCAGTAAGTACAGTTTCAAATCATTTACATGGTTTACTTTCATGATCACTTCTCACTTCCCCAAGTCGCCTGCCGTGATGAGGCTGTCACTCTGAGTCCTAGGAGTGTGGGTGGCAAAGCTCAAGGCTGACTTGTAAAATACTTTCTGTGTTTGGGGCTGCTCGAGGACACCAGTGGGCACATTGCCCTGTGGGCACACTAGACACATGGCTTTAGGCAGGGCTCTCAGCCACAGGAAGCAGCGAGGCCCACTGCTCAGTACCTTCTCCCAAGAAAGCTCGTCAGTGAGCCTTTACTCTTGAAAATAATGTCTTATCGCCACGCAACTTTCCGAACCTGCAAGGGACTCATGGACAAACGTGCCTGTAATATTAAAAGACTACAAAGAGATGTCAGAGAAGACAGGTGTTCCGTAACCTGACAGTAGCCACAAATATCCCCATCAGGGATGGGCACAGCACCCTCATGAAGTGCAGGGGGCCTCAGAGAAGCAGGCACAGGAGCCCCCAAACAGCATGAGTGACGGGAACACAGACACCTCATTGGAGAGGCAATGCCATCCACAGCATGTGGTCCAAGGGCCACACTGTGCGCATTGCGCATCGCCCGCCTTGTCCGCACTCACTGATTCTGCAATCCGAGCCACCGCAGACACAGTCAGGCCAAACAGATCCTCTCCTTTCAAATACGCTGGGAACAGTTGGAGCATTTCAGACTGTTTTCTCACACAGGCCACAGGCTCCAAAATTTTATCCCAAACACCTGTACAGATGGACCAAAAAAAAAAGTTTGTAAGACAATGAACTCTCAGCTAAATAGAAAGGCTAGCAGGAGGCAGCATAAAACCAGAGCAGAAAGGTGAGCTGGCCTCTCACACATCCCAGGCGCCAAGTGAGGCAGTGACGAGCCGACAAGACTCACACGCCAGAACAGCACCGACTGGTGACAGCATGCTTAGGGATGATGACATTTGGGGGGAAGAATATGACATGTTAATGAAGTAAAGAGTAAAAGTAGGAAATTTTAAATAACTAAAATTTATGCAAGTAGCTAGTTTATTTTCATATGGGCCATGTAACATTGTATTTTAAAATATTCAATTGACTAAACGTTACTTTCCTTTCAGATCTAAATTAAACCATGAAGTTGATATTTTTATTAATCATCAGAGCATTTCCATACATTTTTTAAAACTTGCTAACCTTAAGGAAAAGAAAAAGAAAAAAGAACTTCAACAACCTTTAAAAAAAGCAGTTCCCCAGTACCTTCTACATCAAAGGTGACCACGATAACTGAGACTTAACCCTGGAGGTCAAAATTGTCTCGTTGCTAGCTCTGTATTTAACATGTAATGCTGCTGAGTGTAACAGTATACGCAGATGGACGCTGCCTTCTCAGTGATAATCTAAATGTCCCCCATCTTTATCAACAAATTTTTCTATTTATTTCATCAAACCTGTGTTTGAATATATATTCTGATTTAAAGTCTAGCAAGTGTTTAAAAAAACTGTAGAACAAAGAGCAAGACAGAATCACAAAAGGAAGTTCAGATTTGCATTTGTAAATGAAAAATCCACTCTATTAAGTATGAAACAAACGTGATTAAAAAAACACATGGAAATACTGACCAAAAACATTCACAACCTAACAACAGCAGAGTACCTAGCACTGCAGAGCACACCAGCGGTGGCTCACCTTTGGGCGAGGTGTCACTTAGGACGAGATCTTCATGGCCCTGCTCCACAATCCTGATGACGAACACGGGGCGCCCGTCTTTCTCCTCGATGGAGCACAGGTAGCGGCAGCGCCTGTTGGCGTAGCGTGTGCTCCAGTACAGCCGACTGGCCTCGTAGCCAACAGGGAAGAGTGCTTTGGGGGAATGGAACGCCTGCATCTGCTGCGGGAGCAGCTGGCCGATCGTGTGGAAGATGAGGCTCCCGACGCGGAAGGTGTGGTCGCGTTCGCCTCGCTGCACGATGCTGGCAATCTGTCGCACCTCATCCCGTTGCACGTAAACCCTCCGGAAGACTGCGAAGTAGCTTAATTCCTGCTCATGAATTCCCTTTGGTTTGTGCATGGGACAAAGCATAGTTTTATCCTTAAAGAACATGCATTGTGCTTTCATGGCGCAGGTAAAGTGATAAATGTTGGTGCACCGCAACCTGTGGCACCCACTGGTGGCGCCCATTTTATGACAGAAGACACATTTCATGTGCAGGCCTCTCCTCAGGGCTAGTTCCACATTGATTAAGGCACCCGCCTGGGTCTCATAGACCTCCGTGGACCACAGAGCACAATTCAAGTGGACCCACAGATCCAAGTCAAGGTTGAGCAGCCTTGCTGGCCCATCTGTCAGGCCATCCCCTTCCTCATGACAGAAACAGCACTTGCGGTGGTCCCTGGGCACCGGGTCGGGCTTCAGGGAAGTGCCCAGCTTCTTCAGGAACTCGTCGATCTCGTTCTCACAAGGCGGTGGGAACGTGCCTTTGGGGATGACAATGTGAATGCTCCACTTCTTCCACTTCATTCCTCTCCACTTCTTACTCACTGGCCTGCAGTCTTCAAACCCACCAGGGGCAGTTCTCAGCCGAGGCTTTAACTTGACTGTGACCTTAAGCTCATCTGGCTTTGCCTCGACTTTGGCTGCTTCAAAAGCTGGAGGGAAGGTGATGGGGGGAGAGGCTGGAGGAGAAGCGTCCTCCTGGAGCTGCGGGAGGCAGTGCACGTCCAGCGTGGAGATGTTGTTACTGTACTGGTGCAGCGCTCGGGAAGGTGTCTCTTTGATTGGTGACTGGGGCAGTGAAGGAATGGACTCCTGGCCAAAAAAAAAGAAGAGTAATTCACAAGTTCTAAGAGCAATTTTTGTTGAAATGAGAAGGCAAGCAATAGAGAGTAATAGTGTGTGGTGGGCGGGTGGGGTGAGGGTCTGGAGTGGTGAGGATTCAGGCCAGCAGCAGCCAGGTCAGACATCGAGGTGTCAGTCTGGAGAGCGAGGGCTGATGAAGGAGGCCAGCTCTGGGTGGACTCTCATAGGCCTTGTCTACGAAGCCGTAACTCCAGAACAGCTCTGCTCCTAACCCTTCTCTGACATTCCTCTTTCTAACCATAATAAACCCAGAAAAACTGGTGCTGTAGAGAAGCTAAAGGATTTAACTTGTAGAATGAAACAGCCCTTTCGGTAAACTGAATAAGAGCTTCAAGATAATCTTTTATGAGCTTGCCCCACTCTCTGAACTTCCTATGTGTTCATCTTGGCTGAATTATTGGCATAAATGTGAAAGGAAGGGAGAAGTCCCCTGTAACAAGCAACTGTTCTCTGAGGCTGCCAGGTTCAAATTTAGCGGCTAAAAGAGTCCAACAGTTTCTGTTCAGGTCGAATCTCCTAAGCCAATAACTGGCATAGGTTCCCTCTTCTCAGGTACCCCACCCTGAAAGACGACGCACCTCACCTAGAACCCAGAAGCAGGCTGGCACTGCACTGACTAAAGAAACTGGAGCTAAGCCATTCCTTCTTTCAGGGGCTAACAAAGTTCAAGTCTAAACTTATCCCGCTTGGCCTACTGCCTGTTAAAAAATGAGTCCTCAGGACCTTCTTTCAAGAAAGACACATGAGATAATAGCCTGGAAGGAGGGACGACGGGCAGTTCCTGCATGGGGGAAACTGTCCTCCACGCAAATGAAAGCACATTGTCCACCACACAGGTGGCCAACAGGAAAAGACGCGCAATGTCCACCATCACCCGGGAAACCCGAGCTAAAACCAGAACATCACCTCACACCTGTCAGAATGACTCTCCTCGAGAAATGAGCAAATGCCCTCGCTGGTTTGGCTCAGTGGATAGAGTGTCGGCTTGTGAACTGAAGCGCCCCGGGGTTTGATTCCAGTCAAGGGCTCGTACCTCAGTTGGGTTGCAGGTTCCTCCCTGGCCCAGGCCCTGGTCAAGGGTTTGTGCAGGAGGCAACCAATGAATGTGTTTCTCGCACATCAATGTTTCTGTCTTTCCGTCTTTCTTCCCCTCTCTCTAAATATCAATGGAAAAATATCCTCAGGTGAGGATTAAAATGTAAAAATTTAAAAAAGAAAGAAACGGACAAACAACAAGTGCCGGCGAGGATGTGAAGAAAAGGGAGCCCTCGTGCCCTTGGCGAGAGTGCAGACTGTGCAGTCACCGTGGGAACCAGTATGGAGCCCGGCCAGCAGGCCTCAGGGGCTGGTCATCAACCTATGGTCCAGGAGGTCAAGGTCTGACTCCCAATCAGGGCACATGCCCGGGTCGCAGCCTTGATCCCCAGTAGGGGGTGGGCAGGAGGCAGCCAATCAGTGATTCTCTCTCATCACTGATGTTTCTCTCTTTCTTCTCTGAAATGAGTAAAAAAATATTTTTAAAAAAATATCTAAAATTTCCACATTCAAAAATTAACCCTACCGGACAGAAAAGTACCGAAAATTAGGTACAGCAGATTCGGAAATTATCGAAAAATCGGTACACCGGTCTGGTAGGGTTAACATTGAGGAAAATGCAAGTCACCTATATTTGAAAAAAACACAGCAGTATGGAAGTTTCTTAAAAAAAAAAAAAAAAAAAAAAAGGGGGAAGAAGAAGAAAAGGAAAGAAAAATAGAACTACTATATGACCTAGCAATTCCATTGTGGGTGTTCGGCAGAAGAAATCCAAAACACTAATTTGAAAAGCTATACACACCCCCACATTCATTGCAGCATTATTCACAATAGCCAAGATACAGAATCAATCTAAATGCCCATCAACAGACAAATGGATAAGGAAATGTGGCATATATTACTCAGCCATAAAAGAATGAAATCGTGCCATTTGCAACAACATGGACGGACCTAGAGGGTATTATGCTAAATGAAATAGGTCAGACAGAGGAAGACCTCACATATGTATGCCTCACATATGGAATCTTTAAAGAAATAAAATAAATGAACAAACAAAAAACAAAAACAGACCAAACTGATGGTCACCAGATGGGAGAGTTTGGGGTATGAGCAAAAAAGGTAAAAGGAATTTAAGTAATACAAATTGCCAGTTATAAAAATAACTGTGGAGATGTGAAGTACACCCATGAGGAATACGGTCAATAATATTGCAGTAATTACATATGGTGCCAGATGGGTATAAAACTTATTGGGGGGAATCACTTCATAAGGTATATGAATCTGTACAGTGTACTCCTGAAAGTAATAGAATTCTGCATGTAATTAAAAATAAAAGTTTAAAAGTAAAAAATAACAATAAAAAGATACAATGTTCTAGAAAAACAAATGTTTGCATCAACTACACACAGATACACTTAAATTACACAAAATCAAATGAAGTAGACCATTTCCACCAGGTTATAAGCAAAACAATTTCTTCCCAAAATACATGAGTAGACTTAAATTGTGTTTCTGAACAGGTTTTCCCATTGGGATAAAATCAATAAAAATAATATTTTATAGTTGTAATTAAATTAAGATATGTGTAACTAAGTAAAATTAAACATTTTATTATTAGTGTTTTATTCAGTTCTGAACTTTTAAGACATAATTCAAGCTTAGCCACTCGTCATATAACTTATTGAATCTGAAATGGCAACATGGAGAGAGAGGTGTTGGAACCGTTCTCAACCTGAGCAGCACCAGCTTAGATGCCTCCACTGAGCTCTGGGAACTCTCACTCACTGACATGTCCCCAGGATGCAGCAGCCACTCACTGCGCATTGGTTAGTTGGAACTACTAGTTTTACCTTGCTTTCTGAGATTTTTGCTTGTACAGTCGATGAGTAAAGAATGAAGCAGTTATTACTACAAAAGACAATGTCCTTCTCCACTCTACTGGAGCTTTCGCAGGAATCCTGAAAAGCAAAGAGAAGTGTGTGGGGGTCTCAACACGTCATAATTTAATAAAATCGATGTGCTGTTGGTTTCTTCCTATGTTAAAAGTGAAGCAGCTTCCTATATTACAAGTAAAAGGATGACTGCATGTCTATTTAGCATAATAATTCAACCAGAGAGAAAATGAATTTATGAAAATAAACTTTATTATCTACATTCCATTCCCATCTTAATGTGTTTTCATAATATCCAACATTAAGTCTGCTGCGACTATTTGGTTTTAAGTCTATCAAATAAATATATGCTAAGGCTGCTCCCAGGAGCATGTGTGCCATGGAGTCACCATGAGGAAGATGACCAAAGGGGCAGAGCCCTGCTCAGGACACGCCCGTGGGGAAGAAATGTCCACGTACCTTGCTCACGAAGGCCAGGTCTCTGAGAGACTTCCGCACCCCGCCTCCAAGAACCACCACTTTGCAGTGACAACACCACTGTGGTTTGAGTGCCTCACTCTCTGGGATTCCATGGCCAGCATCCTTGTATCCAGAAAGACCTGAAGGCAAGAGCTTTGTTAGTGATGAAATAACCAATAACACAAAGTGGTAATGGTGTAAAATTGTGCTCCACCAACTTATTACAATGGCTCATTTAAATGACCTATATGATTCTTTATCAATAATAATAGAGGAATATGCAAATTGTCTGGGATGCCATCACAGTAACAACCAAACAGCAGGTTGAGAGGGGCGGCCAGGCTGGGGCGGGGGAGGAGCAGTTGTGGGCAACCAGGCAGGCAGAGGGTGAAGTTGGGGGTGACCAGGCAGAAGCCAGCAGTCCTGGATTGTGAGAGGGATGTCTGACTGCTGGTTTAGGCCCGTTCCCCGGGATCAGGCCTAAATCAGCAGTCAGACATCCCCCAAGGGGTCCAGGATTGGAGAGGGTGCAGGCTGGGCTGAGGGGAACCCCCCACCACCCACCCCTGTGCATGAATTTCGTGCACCTGGCCTCTAGTTAACTGATAAAAATCTTATCTTCCAAGCAATGCATACTGGGTATCTATTATGTGCATGGCACCAGGGTACAAATAAAGGATTGCAGTCATTCTCAAGCAGCTGTGAAGAGAATGCTGGTTGTCAGGGCAGGAAGGACCCACAGCACATCACTCTCCAGCCTAAGTGCACAAGTCAGGAAGGAGATGTCACTTTTGTTTGAGGATTAAGATGATACAAAAACGTTTTGTGAGAGATGAAGAGATACGTGTATGAGAGCCTTAAATACAAATACAGTCAAAGAGGGATGAGCAAAGTTCCAGGGTCAAGATAAAAATGACAGGACTCATGTAGGGCATGACAGCAGGAAGCAAGAAGCAGGGAAAATGGGGCAACAGGAATAGCTAGAGCTAAGAGTTCAAAACCCAACCCAGGCAACTCTGTTGGAGCTCAGAGATGAGGTCTAGGGCGCTGCTGGGCCCTAATGGCAGCATAAGGATAAACACAGGTGGGGACCAACTGAAGAGGGGAGGAAGCAGTGTGAGGAGGAGACCAGACCACAGGCAGGAGGGGAGAGGTCTGGGAAGGCCCCCTGCAGATGATGCAGGGGAAGCCAGGGGGAGTGGTGATGGGAGGAAAGGAACAAGCAGAGCGGCCAGTCCTCTGGGCACAGGTGAAGCCAGCAGGGGTGGGAGCTGTCTCTGGGTAACTGCTCTAATGCTTCCTGGCTGACAGCACATCATACACACCCAGCACCACAGGCCAAATCACACTGCAGAGGACAGAACATGCTCAGGGCTTAATTCCCTGAGCCCCACACACCAACTAGCTACCTGTGACTGTTAAAAATTAAAGTACAGTTTTAAAGAAAATAGGCATGACTTCTGAATGCAAAATGAATCGAAAGAGAAAATGGAAACCAGCTCACCGTTGCTCGTTGGTGGAAATGGTACATGGGGTGGCTTCAGCCGGTAAGAGCCTGCTAATCTGGGAGTGTTCGCAGATCCTGGTGGAGGCCCGCGAAGAAATAAATGCTGTCGATACTCCAAACCTGGGTTTACTCTGTGGCTATTGATCGAACCCACGGATGGACCGTCTGGAGCATTACTAACCTCATAGCTGTTAGGAATTCGGACGTGAAGAAGGTTGGAAAATGCAGCCACAACGCTGCTGATGTTCTAAAACAAAAAGGTAAGTGAGCACATGTCACCCCCAGTGACTCACTGGGTGATGCTCCGACTTAGGAGAAATGCTGTTTGCGTGACACACACCCTGCAACAACCCCCATGGCTTCTATTTCCACTCAGGTCCTCAGGGAAAACCCCACTTTAATGGACCAGATTCTAAGTTAAGTTTTCATCAACAGAAGTGCTCCTGCAGGGACTCCCGATGGGAAAGAGCACGAAGCACATCAGGAAACTTAGTACTGGACAGTGTGGTGTCCGGGACACACCAGGGGAGTGAGCCAGGCGGCACCTGCGTCACAGCTGCTCCGACGTGTCAGGTGTGGACTGTCCAGCTCGGGACACCAGGCTCCAGCGTCCCGAGAACACAGGGTCTCGTGACCACCAGAATGCCACGCCCTGAGACTGTTAGCAGCAATGAAATGTCCTCAGAGAATTAAGAGTTAACAACGCAGCCATCCACTCCTGTTTGATACAAGCAGCTGCCACCTGAACAAGGTTTATATTTTGCTTCCGTAAAACTGTACTGTTCACAGCTGCTTCACTGCTTAATTTTCTATGCGTAAACAGAAATCAAAAGGTTTCTCTGTAAAGAGTTCTCTGAAGCACACATCCTTTAATTAAAAAATGAGAACTCCAACTTCCTTCTGGCCTTTTTAACCTGGATTCAGGCTCAGACCAATCTGATGCTTGTTTGCAGCGTTCCCAGCAGCCAGGTGTCTAAGTAACGACACACCCTAACCCAACCTTCCTCCTTTACCCTCCGGGACCTGCGATTCCACTTCCTGCAACGCTGCCTGTCACAGTTTAAAACATGGGACACGTGCTGGGACGCTGAGAACCCATGTTAGCTTTACCTCAGCAGCTGCTGGATGCAGAGTGATGGCCACAGATATCAGACCCGACCTGGGGCCGTTTGGGGAAGAACCAAAAGGTGGTGAGAACAAGAACGTTCCCGGCTCCATTTTAATGTCATTCCGTCTAGGCTCAGAACCTGAATGGGGGGGTGGGGGGTGGGGGGTGGGGAGAGAAAAGGAAAAGAAAGGGAGGGAGGGAGGGAGGGAGACAGGAAAGACCGAATGTTAGTGTCTTTCAAAACCACAGTGTGAGCTTTGGTAGATGAGTGGCCAGGAAGGGCAGGCAGGCTCCCCTACCTGTCCTGGCGCTGCTGGGAAGAAGTGGAATGATGGGGGATGGCACCGGCTCTGGGGGCTCCTCTTTGACCAAGGACAAGTCAGGGTATCTGCTCACTTCCATCCCCACCACACTCTCAGGGGAGGACGAGGGGACAAAGCTGCCAGGAGTGTCCCGATCAGCACTGTGGTCCTGCATCCTACAAGACAAAGCCATGCGACACATCAACGCGGCCCCTCGCACCATGGGACCGGAGGGTCTCTGGACATGGCAGAGGCAGGAGAAGCTGGAGGTTGCCAAGGAAAATGGGGTTGGAAGACAAGTGTGGTCTCAGGCTAAACAGTGTGGGACACCCCATGAACCTGATGTTGCCACTCCTCCCCCGGGAGAGGCTGCCATGCTAAAGGAGACCCAAGCACAGCTTGCAGACGAGTCCCTGGGGAAGCCAGCATGGGTGGACTGCCGCCTGGGGTACCCACGCACACCGGGGCCGCTGCCCCCAGCTGCTCTCGAGTCAGACTTGGATTTCTGGCAGAGGCACAGGAGGAAAAGGAGACCTGGGTTCTTGATCTGAACCAGTCACCTCCGCTTTGGTCCACAGCTGCCTCATCAATAAAGTAAGAGACTTAGACTAAATGATGTCTCATCAAGTAGAAGGCAGTTAGCAGAACTTCCCAGGGCGACAGAAGGACAGTCCCCAATGAGATTCCCGGGACCAAAGAACTGACACAAAAGTCACAAACTCTGCATAGGCAAGTCCTGAAATAAGCATCTCTGATGCCTGTGACTTGTCTTTTACTTAGACTCTGCAAGCATCAATAAACCAATCAATCACATTCAGAGCTTATAAAGGACAAGGACCTTTTGAAACATTTTGCATGGAAATTCCCTTTGTCTTAATGTCTATCTGATTACTTAACTTCCTACTATAAGAGATTCCAACAATTCACAAACCAGTTTTAATAGCAAGAATGGTTTATAAACTTCCAATTCTGAAGAAAATTATTCACCAAATTATGCCCCTTACATGTTTTTACAGGGTATTCCTATAGACACCATTATACATAGACAGACAGACATTACACAGATATGGAATAACTACAAAATACTGTGAAAAAAGAACTACTACCTTAACTCCTCCTGGTTGTTGTGAGGTGGTGTGGGCAGTGACGCTGGCACATCGACGGTCTTTGGGCCTTGAGCAATGGCTCTGGCCAGCAAATCGTCCTGGGGTCGGAACGGCAAATGGAATGGTTTAGGTCCGAGGCTTTTGGTAACTGGAAAAGCAAACACAACCATGAATACATTTAGTGAGAACTGCTCAGTGGGAAGAACCTCACAGCCTTCCCCATCCGCTGGCAAAGGCACACTCCTCAAGGGTTCCCAGCGAGGCCCCAGCGTACCTTCGGGGCTCACTAACACGCCAGCTTTCCCAGCAAGCTCTTCAGCTGTCGCAAAGCCATTTGCCATCTTCTGACAGGCCACAGGAGGTGGTGTAGGAGGAAGAGAGGCAGGGGGTGTTGGAGGATTACTTAAATTATTCTGCTGCAGGAGACCAAAAGATTTTAAATTACATGCTACTGAGCAAATAAGCCATGACCTTGTAAAATATAGTTCTGTGAATTCTTAGCACATGGGAGCAAGGCTACAGAAATGTCATCAAGGTGCCTCTCCCTCCCTAACTCACACCAAAAAGAAAAATGAATGTCCAAGGCTGAGGCTTTCTAGTGGAACAAACACTCATGACAGTGTGAGCATACTATCATTCACTTACTTGGCCCAGCCTGAGTGCTCAGCTTTGACAGTAAGAAGCAAATTTACATTATGCCTGATTCAACCCTATACAACTCTTTTCAAGCTGTAGCCAGTGAAGGACAGTTTAAAATTCAAGCAATAATTGTAGAAAGTTCTCAAAAATTCCTTTATTAAATTATCATTAAGATATGCCCCAGTTCTATAAAAAATTGAGAATTTGTGGCCCTAATTCTATCGTTGCAACTCACATCCTAGATATGAGAATCTGGATTGTCCAAAATCTCTAAGCAAAAGCAGGAGCAATAGTACTAAAGGGACTGAGTCATTCACAAATGTAGTTCCTCCTCCAAACACTTCTCCCGCCTTCACCTTTGTCGCCAACTTGTCATTTACTTCTGAATGTGGGACTCTACCAATAACAACATGCAAATCAAGGGCAAGGTGAAATGCTAATCTGACAGAGACCAAGGGTTTCATGAAGACGCAGTTGTGCTGGAGAGCAGCTTGCAGCAGACAGAAGGCATTTACGAGAGGCAGGCCAGCTCTAGCTGAAGAGAAACGAGCATCCCCGGAAGCAGGCTGAACAGTAAAGCGAGAAGAGAAGTCCTCAGGAATACAGACGATACTCTCAAATGTTGTTGCAAAAAGATTTGTTTTTGCAGAAGTTAGATGTAAAACGAAGCGTGTCTAATGAGGCTTTTATAAAACTTGGTGTAAAAGATAAACTGGATTAGGTTTGATATTTTAGTAGTCTAAGTATTAATGCATAATTGCAATTAGTACCCAATTAAATAAAATACCCTTAAAATATTTTTCATTTAATTTTCTGGGTAAATTCCTAACTATAGTTTTAATCCTCATTATTTACTATTAACTTAGATTTAAGAATTAATAAAGGCTATAGGGAAATACATGATGAGACAAAAATAGGTTTACAGTCACTCATGTGGAAAATAATTCAATAATTAATAATAATAATACAAGAATAAATTATTTTGCATACTCACAACTGTAAACCTACTTTTGCCCCACCCTGTATTTTCTACGCCATGGAAATGCACAATGAACATTTTTCAGAATTTTTAATCTTTCCTATACAAAAATCTCTAATATTCACATCAGAAACACTTCACCAGAATAATGTTAACCTTGTAGCTAAACTGACATTTAAATGAAACTTGGAAGATTAGATGTAAACTAGACGGAAAAAATGAGACAAGCTCTGCCAATGCTGCTACGTATCCAGCGAGGAAGCGAGGGGACACCTTGGCGAAGAAACATACCTTGTAGATCAACTGAGAATAGTAATCCGAAACCCCGTCAAGGGTAGCACTGCCAAAAGTTCCTAGAAGTCGATTCCCACTATTAAATTGGCCACTGCCATAAGGAAGAAAGTGCGCAAAGTTCACTCCAATGATTGGTTCCATTAGAGGGAGCAGAGAGAGCTGCTATTAAAAAACACATTTGAGAGTAATGTACACGGCAAACAAAACAGGGCGATTCTCAACTTTTCTAAGACCCGAGGCAACTTAGTCAAACAGGCTTGAGAAAAATAAGACTTAAAAATTTCAAGTAGCAAAATGCTGGAATAAGTGAGAGACCGCTGAATCTTTAAGATCTACTTTAAAATAGGCTCCACTCTTGTCTGTTTTAGGGAGATGCTACCTGGCATCTAACAAGGAAACCATGTCCCTATCTTTGCTCAGCAAGAGTGACGGTGTGAACCAGGCCCGGTGCCCAGTAGCACCTCTCAGAGGCCACGCCCCATCTTGGTGTCAATTACAAGGTTCAGGAGCGGCACTGCCTGGGGCAGACCAGCAGCTGCACATCTCACAGGTAATGTGGACAGAGTTCCTCTGCTGCTGAGCTGCTGAGCTGTTGCCCTGACCATCACCTGCCAATGCATTCGTACTGTGCTTTCTGGGGCCAACAGGACACGCTGCAGTCCTGGCAAAGGGGAACTCACTGGGTGCCTTGCTGATGTGTTATCCCTGTAACTCTCTACTTCAGGGCTAAAATGCACTTGATGTTCTCACACTTGAGAGGCTCACCTGCTTCAGGTGGGTGAAGGTGTCGCTGGCAGAACACACAGCCTGCTTCTCCTCCTCGTCCTTCCTCCTTTTCTTTGAGCGAGGAGCTGCCTTCTCCCCTGTTCTCTGGGTCCGTTTGCCTCGTGGTTTCTTGGTTTCACTTCCTCCATCTACTTTTGGCAGCTGGTTGTTGCCACATCCAAAATCACCTTGCGTGTGAGCTCCCAGAGTTTGCTAATGTGATTGGAAAAGTTAAGAAGTGGACTGTTCACACCTGCATTTGCAGTGCATGCTCATCCCTGACACACACTCCTACCATGAGGAGTAAAGGTCAGGGGGGAGACAGTGGCATCGAATGCTCTCACTGTTTCCTGAAAATATCATCCTTTTCTTCACACATTCTCAAGAGTGGAAGTCAGTGAGCTGCAAAGCTGGAGGTCAGAGCAGAACTCCTAAGCTGGCTCCTTTCCCTTCCAGAGGAAGCACTGCTACAGCCTGAGGTGGAGCGGGGCGCCGAGGCGTGCTGTGCCGGCGACAGGCCAGAGCTGCGGTCCCTCTGTGGCCTGCGCACAGAGCTGTCCTGGGCTCCCCGCGGCGCCCTGGGCTCCCCGCGGCGTGGGTGAGTACAAAGCCAGCAGGACAATGGCTAGCTCCAGAGAAGCCCCACCTTGCACACCTCTAGCTGAGAATGACCTCAGATCAATAACCAACACCGGATTGGCTCCCAATCATGCAACTGACTCACTACCTATCGCTGCTTCCTTAGAGTCGAAGAAAAAGAACTTATATGATAGCAAACAAACTTGTTTTACGTTTGTCTTTATAATTAAGAAGGAGAATAAATCAGTCTTTGAAGAGGTTTTTAAGGCAGTGCTATTGATACCTAAAAATACAGGAGTCTTCTTTAGGGCCATTATTTCTAAATTTGCTATAGGTAACCATAGCCGAACTTCTTTTAATGAATCTTTAAGGGTTTTGAAGATTATAGTGTCCAATTATAAACTAAATGGCTTAGAGCATGGATAGCAAATTTTTCTGCAGGCGCCAAGAAGTAAACATTTCAGCCTGTGTGGGCCATACAGCATCTGTCCCAACTACTCAGTTCTTAGCCCAATACTGAAAAGGCAGCCATGGATAACTCATAAATGACAAGGTTGGCTGTGTCCCAATAAAACTTAAATTCATGGACACTGAACCTTAAATCTGGTGTAATTTCCACATGTTGAAAAATATTACTCGTTAGATTTCCCCCCCCACAAGTATTAAAAATGTATAATGTATTCTTAGCTCATACAAGGAAGAGGTGGAAGCAGGCTCAAACTGCCCACCCACCTGGGCTGGACTCGAGGTTCTCAAAGGGTAGAGTGTGCATCACCTGGATGGGCTGGAAATGCATGTTCTCTGGCCCCACCCACACCTACTGAATCAGATAGCTGGGAGTGAGGGCTCCAGGCGATTCAGGGAACCTGTCCTGGGGCCGTCCTCTCCACATGTATAGGAACTACCTGGGATCTTATGAGAACACTAGGGGCCCGGTGCACAAAAATTTGTGCACTGGGGGAGTGGGGGTCCCTCAGCCCGGCCTGTGCCCTCTTGCAGTCTGGGACACCTCGTGGGGGGATGTCCACCTGCCGGCATGCCTGGCCAGCCTGGGTGAGGGGCTGAGGGCCATTTTCAGGCTGCCCACAGCCCCTTCAGGGTTCGTGCACTGGGGGGTGGGAGGGCTGGTGAGTGCAGCCTGGATGTTTCCGACCGGAGGGCCGACGATCGCACACGCTGGTGGGCCCCCACCACTGAGGGGACACACCTGGCGTGGAGCTGGATGGCAAGCCAGGGGCGGACGCTGGTGCAGGATCCCTCAGTGGGGCCCTGCTGCTGAGCAAACACACCTGGGGTGGAGCTGGGCAGCGGACTGGCTTCTCATTCTCTGCACTGTGCAGCAGATGCTCCCGCACGCCCTGTGGAGGCCCCTGGGAGGTGGATGAAGGTAGCGGACTCTGGATGGGTGCTCCCGCATGCCCCCAAGGAGGCCCCAAGGGGGGCAAAGCCAGGCAGCAGACCCAGGATGGCTGCTCCTGCACACCTCGCAGAGGCCCCTGCACTCCCGCATGCCCCGGGGAGACCCCCAGGGGGCAGAGCCAGGCAGCAGACCCCGGACGGCGCTCCTGGACGCCCCGAGGAGGCCCCTGGGGTGTGGAGCCAGGCAGCGGACCCAGGATGGCTGCTCCTGCAAGCCCTGTGGAGGACCTGTTCTCCCACACGCCTGGTGGAGGCCCCCGGGGGGTTGGAGCCAAACAGTGGACCCGGACGGGCGCTCCTGGATGCCCCATGGAGGCCCCAGGCCGGACCCGCTCCCACTGAGCTGACACACCTGGAACAGCTATGCCAGCTGCGGAGGCTCCCGGTGCAGAGCCGCCCTGCCAGCCTCCATCTTGGCTGGGTTAATTTGCATACAGCCACTCTGATTGGCTGGGAGGCATGGCTTGGCTGGTGGGCGTGGCTGTGAGCAGAGGCTCAGCCAGCCTAGGCAGGCAGTTGCAATAGAAGCCTTTGGTTTGCTCTAGCTCCGTAGCTGCTGGCCTCCATCTTGGCTAGGTTAATTTGCATACAGCCGCTCTGATTGGCTGGTGGGTGTGGCTTAGCTGTCTCGGGTAAAGGTCAATTTGCATATTACTCTTTTATTATATTAGATATTGGTAGGTCTGTGTTGAGTATGGGATTCTGCATTTCTAAAAATGGTCTAGGTGAGGTCACACTGCTGATCCCAAGGACTGCAAGTCCACAGACCAAGTGCCTAAGACTGCTAATGGCTTATAAGAGACTTTACTAATATGTAATCGCTCATCTAAGTGTGAGCGGGCCAGGCACAGACATTCTCTCTAATCCGCACAACAGCCCCTCAGGAAGCTGCTATTACTACATTTCAAAGAACATATTTAACTATAGAAGAACACAAAATCACCGGAAAGTGAACCTGAGGTTAAAAGGTCAACATTTTGCCCTAGCCGGTTTGGCTCAGTGGAGCATTGGACTACAGACTGAAGGGTCCTGGGCTCAATTCCAGTCAAGGACTTGTACCTCGGTTGCAGGCTCGATCCCAGCCCTAGTCAGGGTGCATGTGGGAGGCAACCAATCAATGTGTCTTTCTCACATTGATGTTTCTCTCTGTCTCTCCCTCTCCCTTCCACTCTCTAAAAATCAATGGAAAAATATCCTCAGGTGAGGATTAAAAAACAAAACAAACAAAAAGTCACATTTTAATGGATCTGTTTGCGATCTTTTATGGGTGCCTACATGTATTTTGTTAAAAATACAACAGATTGAAAAAAAAATTTTTTTTAAATACAACAGATTGCACTTTGCTTTCTATTTGGTTGCTGCTTTTTAAACCTGACAGGCTCCCCATGACACTGAACATTCTTACATAGCAAAATGAAATGGCTGCAAAAAACCCTGCATGTCATCCAGACTTTGAGACATTAAATAATGACGTGACCAGTAGCTGCTACAATGAGTCCAGGTTGGTTTCTTTCTCTTTCTCTCTGTTGGCAGAGACGGGATCTTAGCTACTCACGCAGTTACATCTCTGCACATATTAGAACCTCACATTCCTGATGCCAGATTCCTGAATGTGCAAGTGGTGGGCCAAAGGTATGAACCTTTTATGAACTATTACAAGCTCTGTTTGTGCTTTAACTCTGCAATCCTTGTGGCAGCCCCACACAACAGGGGATGTAGATCCTGAGTTACAGGTGAGGAGAGCGAGGTACAGAAAGGGAGCTTCCCAGGATGAAGTGCTGCGACACGGACTTCATGCAAATGGGGGTGGTGGGACACCCCACTCTGACGAGGAGGGTGCCCCTCTCCTAATCCCAACCGATGCAGAGAAAACAGTGCGGAGAAGCACTGGGTCTACCAAACTACTGCCACAGCGATGCTGCCTAATGGGACTACCAAGTACATGAAGCTCATTATCTGCAAAGCGGGGACAATGATATGTCAGGACAAGTGCTCAGCATGGCCCAGGACTTGTTACCACTGGTAAGAGTGTGTCTGCCCCTGCGACCCTCCACATGGAAATGAGAATGTGACAGAACCCGAACATTCATACATCCATGATTAATCTCACCCCTTTCTCTACCTGATAGCCATTATTAGGACTTCCCTTACTACCTGAGTGCCGACTCCGTGCTAAGCACTGTATCAGGCACTGAGGACAAAGTGCATAAAAGCGGGCTTGCCCGTCAGGAAGCCGGTTGCGGTGGCGGGGAGGGAGACCACAGACAAGGGGATGTGAGCAGGGGCGGCAAGATGTGTTTGAGAAAGGCGCCTGGAGAAGACGGTTCCAGAACCGAATTCTCAAAGGAAAAAGACACTGGTTGGATGTAAAAGACAAGGGCAGCTGTGGGCGACACAGCACGTGGGAGGGCGAGGACCTGAGGGCACTCAGGCACTGCAAGGGTTCACTGTCCCGAGGGGCAACAGACTCGGCATCTCTGCTGGTGACAACGGGGCTGAGAAAGTAATACCACTAACTGAAATGTACAAAAATTACATCCATCCATCCACTCAACAGCCACCCTCTACTGAACAAACCAGAGAAAAGGAAGCCAACACTTCCCTCAAGCAAGGCTCCAGCGGTACCATTAGATTCCACTGTAAAAAAATGGAAACGCGATGTGAGCAGCACTGTGGGAAAGCTTATGAATACCCAGGAACGCGCTACAGCTTCTGAAAGGCCAAGAAGCAGCACTGTTCCTGTGGCCCAGGAACCCCAGTTTGAGAACCATCTCATGGAAGTTCACTAAAATGTGGGAGCTGGAACCTTGTAAAGATGTGTTTATACAGCCCTTCATAAAAGGGAAAAATAAAAAACAAAAGCAAACCCAAAGAGCAAACTACCGATACATGAAAAAGGACCAAGATAAACTAGCACCTGGTGTAGGATTGCATTTGTATAACATTACATGTAATTCACGTGACACGGGGCTGCCCGAGAGGGAGCCCTGGTGTATTTCAAAGGTCAATGGAAAACACACACTTTCCTAATAAGACACACAGACATTTACTTCTTTGCTTTAGTTCAGCGGTTCTCAACCTGTGGATCGCGACCCTTTGGGGGTCGAACGACCCTTTCACAGGGGTCGCCTAAGACCATCCTGCCTATCAGATATTTACATTACGATTCATAGAAGTAGCAACATTACAGCTGTGAAGTAGCAACGAAAATAATTTTATGGTTATTTTATGGGGTCACCACAACATGAGGAGCAGCACGGAAGGGTCGCAGCATGAGGAAGGTTGAGAACCACTGCTCTAGAGCGGCCTGATGTGGGAAGACGTCAGCTGACAGGCCCAGGTTACATGTCAAAAGCATCACCATGTCTCTTAGTTTTGAAAAACAAAGTACCCAAATCATTACTTAGCATATATGTGTCTACGTCAAGACACGGGCTCCACGAAGGCAAAGACAAGAAAATAAAGCGGTCCTGAAAATAAAGGCTGCGCGAGCTGGATGGACACGGGGTGGCGGGGGGAGCCCTGCTCAGCCACCCGCCGTGGGAACCCCAGAAGACAGCCGCACGGGCAGGGCTAGCTTACCTGTCCTGTGGCTGGGTTCTGCCTCGCCGCCGGCTTGCTGTCCTTCGTGCTGTCGTCTTGTGGGCAACAAGTGCCTTCAGGTGTCCGGGTCCCGAGGGCAGCGGCCTTCTTGTTTTTCAGCAGGTGCTTCAGAAGCTCATTGCCCAAATCTCCTTTGGCAGCAGAGGGAGGGCTCTGTCCTGAGGCGACGGGACAGACCACAGCTGTGTCTGCTGCCTGACTCGCAGCCTGTCCCTCTGAGGGAGGCCCCTCAGGGCCTGGGCACTGCTGGGGCTCAGCCATCTCTGGTTTGACCTCTTCCATGGTGGCAGGAGTGCTCGCGGGCCGCGTGTCGGTGGCAGACGACTGCGGATGGGGGGTTCCTTGTGAGAACTCCTCGTGGGGCAGGCTGTTTTCCAGGTCTGTACACCGCTGGCCTGCGGCTGCGCTTACAACCGATGAGCCAGCTGTTTCCCCCTGCTCAGGCTCTCCTTGCAGAGGCAGCTCGCTGGGCGTGTGGACTGTGGGTGTGGAGGTAGTTTCAGAGACACTTGGGGTCAGGGGAGCAGTTATGTCTGAGTGTGGAGTGGACGGCGCCTTGCTGGATTCCACGTCATCATCTTTCTTCTTTTTTCTCGTTCTTTTCTTCTTCCCCTTCTCCTCGGGGATGATATCAGAATACAGTTGAATGAGAGACTGGGCCGATCCGGGGTAACCTTGTCCATGGGTTAAGGCAGGGTCTTGGCCACAGGGGAGACTGCTGTTGGCTCCTGGTGACACTGTGGGCAAGGCAGGTGTGAAAGGAGCCCTCGCAGGGGACTGCTGGAAGCCGGCCCCGGGAAGACTGCTGTGTGCCTGCTTACCAGGGTGGAAGGTTGGGCTCCCACCAGGAATTGACAGCGAGTCAGGGACCAACAAGGGGGGTCCTATCTGTCTTCGCTCGTTGGTCTGCATGAAAGTTGGGGTGGGGGGTGAATTAACAGACCCCTGTGGCATGCTCTGCTGCTGCAAAACCTGGCCCACCTGCTGCTGCTGTTGAGGAGACTGCTGAAGGGGCCGTGGGGGCGGCAGGAAGTCACAAGGCAGGTCAGGGCCATAGAATGGGGCCTGGGGCACGGCTGTCCTTGCGCTCAGCTCCGGACCGGTCAGGCCATGCTGCTCTAGCTCCATTCTCTGCTGCAGGGCCCTCTGGCGGTCCACCTCCTGCATGAGCTGGATTCGCTGCCTCTCCTGCTGTTCTCGGAGACGCTCCTTCCGTTCCCGTTCTTGGAAACTTTCACTAAAGGGGTTGTTGTCATCAAACTCCACCCGTGGAGACGGGCCGCTCTGTGGACTTGCACTGGGCACTGTCCCTGTGGCTGATGTACAAGTTTTCATTGGTAACTGGGCAACTGGAGGCTGGACCCGGGGAGTGTTGAGGGGGAGGTGAGCAGGGGCACTGGGAGGCTGCCATCCGGGTAAGACAGGCATCCGTGCGGGGCTGGTGTGGCCAGGAATGACAGCTGAGTGCTGCAGTGGCTGGGCCACCAGGGGGAAGGCGGGCTGGCCCATGGCAGGTGGGGCAGCTCCAGGAATGAGGGGCGGCACCCTGGGCATGACAGCAGGTGGGGCCATTGCATGCTGCTGCTGCTGCTGCTGCTGCTGCTGCTGCTGCTGCTTGATCCGGTAATCCTCCATCAGCTCTGCATGCTCCTTCTGCTGCTTCCGGATCTGGAAGAAGAGTTAAATCTCACTCAAGGTTCGATCTTAACACAGGCAAAAATATCTGGCTTAGGCAAAGGGAAAAATCACAAAAAGCTGGATTGACAAGCATTAACTAAAGATTTCCAATCTTTTTTTGTTTTTGTTTTAATTTTTTTAAAATTATTATTACATAAAGCTTTACAAAGATTAGTACATATATCTCTTTTTCCCCGTCCTTCCCCCCGCCTCCCCTACCCCCAGTGTTTTGTGTCCATTGGTTATGCTTAAATGCATGCACAAAAGTCCCATGTCTGATCTGTTACCTCCCTCCCCCCATGTCCCTGTCCTTGTTGCTGTAATTTGACAGTCTGTTTGATGTTGTTCTGCCTCTGAATCTATTTTTGTTCACCAGTTTACAAAAAGAAGACAAACAATCCAATCAAAAAATGGGCAAAGGACCTAAACAGACACTTTTCAAAAGAGGACATTCAGAAAGCCAAAAGACATATGAAAACATGCTCAAAGTCACTAATCATCCGAGAGATGCAAATCAAAACAACAATGAGGTACCATCTCACACCGGTCAGAATGGCTATCATCAACAAATCAACAAACAACAAGTGCTGGAGAGGATGCGGAGAAAAAGGAACACTCGTGCACTGCTGGTGGGAATGCAGACTGGTGCAGCCACTGTGGAGAACAGTATGGAGTTTCCTCAAAAAATTAAACATGGATCTCCCTTTTGACCCTGTGATCCCACTTCTGGGAATATATCTTAAGAAACCAGAAACACCAATCAGAAAGGACATATGCACCCCTATGTTCATAGCAGCACAATTTACCATAGCAAAAATTTGGAAACAGCCTAAGTGCCCATCAACAGATGAATGGATTAGAAAACTGTGGTACATCTACACAATGGAATACTATGCTGCTGTAAAAAGGAAGGAGTTCTTAGCATTTGCAGGCGTATGGATGGAGTTCGAGAACATAATGCTAAGTGAAATAAGCCAGTCAATGAAAGAAAAATACCACATGTCCTCACTCATCTATGGATAATAACCATTGCCAATCTTTTTTAACAATAAAATTTTTCTCTATCATCTGTGAAATTTCTTTACTTATGAAATACCAAAAACAAATTCGAAACAATTTTCTGAAATGAATAGTAAGAAAAACGTACTATGAAAGTCAAACCATTTAAACTGCACAAAACAATAAAAAAACTCCACAGGGATTCATTGACTGCAACACCTTAGAAGTGGCATTAGTACACAAATTTAGAGTAACTGTAAGATTTAACTCAAATTTACCATTGAAACATGTTACAATTTCACTTCTTCAATATATTATAAAATGGCTGGACATGTTAGGATAATTACACCCTCTCCTTCAGGTTAAAAAGATTGGACTGGAAAACTCTGCATTTAACAGCTAACATGCTCACGTGATGACTTCTGAAATCTGTGCAGGGCCAAGGTCACGTTGTTCTCAGTAACTCCTAGTAGCACCCTGACTGACTGGTGTCAGTTACTTCATTCCAAATTCCTCTGCGCTCCAGTGCAAGGTGCCATGCACTCATCCCAGGGAAAACACTGCCTGAGTCCTGAGGGCGCATGGCCTCCATTAGGGAGCTGGGAGGGAGAGGCTCTGGGTGACATTCGCATCCTTCAAAACCACTCCCGTTTTGGATGTCTGCATATCACACCAGTAGTTCTAACAGTGTCCCTAGCCAACTGGCACATTCTCTGCATGTATGGCTCTAGCCTGCTCTCCAGCAGCTGTGTAACCTCGACCTTATTTTCTTGTCTCTTCTGACCAGTTTACTGGCACTGGACTGGGGAAGCAGTATAATAGGCATTGAACACCTCAGTACCTGGAACAGAAGGTGGTGGTCCCTGCCTTTCCCAGGACATTTTAAAATACTTCAGAAAACATGGTCAGCAACTGCTTACTTTACTGAGATACAATGGATTGCTGAAAACTATACGGTAACAGATGACATTCCCGTTTTCTAAGGTCAGTATTAGCTTCTGAAAGTATGGGATGCATGGATATAACATTAGGCCCTTAGCATAGAGAAGTTATAAAAAAACACACTGAAGGTAATGGAAATGCTAAAATTACTTTATAAGAAATACCCTTAAAAGAACATTTACGTGCAATAAGCACAGACCAAGGAAGTAAATTTAAAGAGAAAAGAAACCTCTCACTCTGGATTAGCCCCAGTGTAGCTTGCAGATAAGCCATTTGAGTGAAAACCGCTAATTCCATAGTCAGTGTGAGTGAGCACACGCTTACCTCTGGGAGGACTCAGATCCTCCATGTGCCATGGTTTAATACGTCTTCAGAAGGTGGTAGAGAAGGTTGTTTACTGGAGTGTTCATTACACACAAAACACTCTGATTTCTGTCAATCTACTCTGAATGCCTCCCTTTCTATATTAACATTTAGGTTACTTTTCAATTTTAGTTTAAAAGTTAAAATAGAAGTTAGAAGCAAAGGTGACTTTTTGGGTGTACAATTCCATTAATGTTAACTCACAGAGACACTGGTGTAGCCATCACCACAATCAAGACACCGAAAATTCCTTCATGTGACCCACCTCTTAGCAGTCACACCTTCCTCCCTCATCCCTTAGCCCTGGAAACCTCTACTGTCCAGTTTTATAACTCTGTCATTTCAAGAATGTCATACAAACAGAGCAGCCTGTAACATGTGGGGATTAGCTTCTTTTCCTCAGTATAATGTTCTCCAGTAGCACTGCACTGTGTGGATACACAGCACTCTGTCCAACAATTCACCACTGAAGTGTACCTGGGTTGTTTCCAGGTTTTGGTGACTACGAATAGAGCTCTTACACTTGTGCACAAGCTTTTGTGTGAACCCAAGTTTTTAATTCACTTAGGTAAATACCTACAAGTGGGCTCTTAGCCCATCCTGAACAGTTATTGTTTAAGTTTAAATAAAAAGTTAAAGTTTTACTTCTTTTTAAGTATAATTGCTACTTCAGCACTTTGAGAAATATCTGGTTTATAATGGAAGATAACAGCAGAATGGTTTCATATTCTTAGGAATGAGTACTTTTCATAAAATATACCCATGTATTTTAGAAATATTAATAAAAATACTACAAAAATGAGTGACCAGAATGACTCAAATGCTGTATCTGAAGTTTCACTAGAAACCAGGGAACTAAAGACAATGGGCAAGCAAAGGTCAAGTCCAAGTGAACAAATACTTCTGGGGCCCAATTCTTGTTCCCACCTGAACCAGGGTTCCCGTAAGCTCTGTGCTCAGTGGAGCTGAGGGCCCCCAGAGGAATTTCTTAGGCAGGAAAAGTACCTGGATTTCCCTGGTTGTCTCAGGTTTCATCCCAGAGTGTGGAAGTGGCTCCTCTCCGTCAAGGTCATGAATTAACCTCTTCAGTGGCACTTATTAAATATGTGCTGTGTGACTACTACTCCAGGGACAGGACTGGCTGTCTCTTCCTTGGTTAGTGAGAGGCCCGAGAGCTGCTCCTGTGTCAGCCCAATACTGACCAAGCCCTGCGTCCACTCGCTAACGCCTGCCCGCCGTGTAGACACGGCCGTTACCTGCTCCAGCTGCTTCTGAACCATGCTCTGCTGCTCAGTCACGTGCTTGAGCTGCTCCGCGTCCTCTTCTGGGAACTCGCGCCCAGCCTTCTTGGCGGTGCGCTGCTTGGCCGAGAGGGCCTTCTTGGATTTTCGGTGTGCGCCAATTTGTTCTTCGAGGTATTTCTGCTGCATCTGAAGCAGCTGCTGGGTCTCCTGAAGCCACTCTTCGTATTGCTTACGTTGGGAGTCATCTGAGGGGATAATGAAAAATTCAGCTCTGTTAATTTTCTAGAGTACAATATAAAAGTTACATAAGTTTCCATTTTGTAAGGAAATGCATTTTACCATGACTTTGTAATAGGTATTCTGAAAACATGATACTAAACATTAGGCCATAATGTAACTACAAAGTAGGAGATTTCAGGAAAATATGTATTTGAGAAAAATCAAAGAATGTATGTTTTTAGTTCACAGGCTACCTTCATACTTATCAGGACTATAAATCCAATTTCTGAAAGCAGATGACTTCTATCTAACAGATAAAAACAATCTGCTGAACTACCAAATTCTCTAATCCATGTGTGTATTTCATTAAGTCACACTTACAGACTTTGAAGAGACAAAGTAAGGCACGTGTATCCTATAAGGTCCAAAGCATAGGTTAGGTATCCTTTCCCATGTTCATTTCCCTGAGGTTTAAGGGTTGCCCTATTTCTCAACAGTGAAAACATGGCCTAAACCGAGGGGCAGGGAACCGAGAATGCCTTAGAGAGAGGACTGAAGTCTATGTTTTATAAAGGAAATCTCTACGTTAAAAACATTGGTAACTTATGAATTTTACAATTTAGTACTTGTATAAGCAAAGTAAAATCTTTAATTAACCAAGGAAAATCTTGACTACTTTTATGACTGTCATTGATATTGCCCCAAAATAGTTATATCTCTTCATCTTGTATCAACAGTCCTTCTTTATTCTTAAAGGGCACTTCACATCACTGATTCTAAGTTAAAAAAAAAAAAAAAGTCATCTCATGATAGTGAAATTCAGAATATACCTTTTTGAAGACAAAGAAATGAGTAAGTACAATTTCAGGAAGGACATTCGCTGAAAAATTACATCAGTGACAACAATATTGCATACAGTGCGAATGCAACCAAAGCTAACCGATGGGCACAGTGAGCCAGAAAAAGCCAGTTGGTTACAGCAGTTCGTTTTTAATGCGAAATGTGTTCCAATTATGGTAATAATTAACGCAGGGGAATTTTAATGGGTCAGACTTTGGGTTTGTTCCTAAACCCAGAAGTCCCAGAACATGTATGAACTTGAAATCTAGTCTAAATTTGAAGGGCATTCTTTTTTAAGAACAGGCTTTTTCAACAAGGTTTCAGAAGTTCTGCTTCTGGTAGAATGAGACCTACCGCAAGGAAAGCCTTTCTGGTTTCTGGAACCAGGAGAGCAGAGGTAAGCAAAATGAAAAATAATGGTGAAAAAAAAAAGTTAGCTAAACAGTCTGAAGATTTCAGTAAGGTTCAGTTTGGGGAGAACTTTAAATACTATCCTGAACCACCTTGGGACCCCTGGAAATAACGCAAAAGGACTCAGTGGCATCCTGCATCCTTGCCCTTCACACCATGCGGCTAACCCAAATGATTCCTAAGCACACCTCCTATGTTGTTCCCGTTTAGTGTCCTTGTCACAGAGGCAGACAGTCATTAGAGCAAGAAAAGGCTAAATTCTAGTTGTAAAGTGCCCAATCTACATATAAAACAAACAAAAAACCCAGCAAAGTATTGAAGAGAATGGGAAAGGTGATTTTTCTGTATTAAAATATTGACCTAACTATAATTCTTCATGCATAGAGGAAAAAAGCAATGAAAATACATGCCTTGAGGAAAAGACACCAAATAATAAGGTTTCATAAAAGATGAGGGCACTCAGACTGAAAAACACACCTACACTAACTCCACGCTTTTAGAACACAGAGCGCAAACAAGCAATCCCCAGAGAACAGGTGACTTATTAGATTTATACTTACTGACAAAGCCTGGACCAAAATTTGGAGGATTAGGCCTAGAAAGCTGATGTGTTATACTGCCATCCTAAAATAAGTAAAATTTACAAATAGGTTTATTCCACATTTCAGTTAAAGGGGGAAAAACTTTTTTAAAAAAGAAAGAGAAAGAAATGGAAGGGGTTGAAAAAAACCTTTGATTTCCTAAGACATCTTTAAAGCTCTCCTTTTAATAAGAAGTAGATGAGTTGAGTGGTGAAAACCTATTTTCTGAAAATTTTAAATTATCTCTGAACCATTTCGTTTCATAGATTTCAGTTGAAAAACATGTGTGAGGTAAGAGATGATCCATTGGAAATACAACAGTAGGGCAAATCAAATACTGTTAGCACATAGCTAGAGATCATGTAAAACTCCATTCTTTTATGAAATCCACCTGGTTTCTTCCGCAATTAAGACACAAACATGTGTTCTGAAATGACTAGACCCCACTTCACAGCACACAGTTCTTTATTAACATAAACTGACATCTCTAACATGTACAAGTCATTGACAATATTACTTTCTTAAATTAAATGTCTTGTTTCTACCGGGGTGACTGAATAAACAGTTTTTAATTTGACAATTCCCTGGCGACAATCTAATACGTTTAACTTCGAGAAAATATTTATCAGTCATTACAAGTTCTGTTAGACATAAGCTGTACACAAGGTAACGATTGGAAAAGACACTAGCAGCCAGAATGTGCTACATGCAGCCCTTACACTGCGAGGCTGGGACCAGCTGAGAGTGAGGAAAATGCAGGTCACAGAACATATACAAACTCGGCACAGGAAATTTAGAGTGGAACTGAGTTTTTATGAAAAACTCATTAGTGAAGCCTGTGCTTTTTCCAACGCCTGAGATTCAAGATGGTCCTTCTTCTTTTATTAACAAAAAGAACACAGTAATCAGCATCATAAAGCCAAAGCACAAACTGCCGGGCAGAAAAGAAGATTCCACAAAGACATGGAGTAGGTCACTTAATAGGCAGTTTTGTGTTTTTTTGGTTTTTTTTAAATCTAGGTAGATACTTGGGGGGGGGGGGGGGGGAAACAGTGAAGAAAACTCTGTATGAGATGAGCAGGTCTACTTTTCCTAACACTGCTTGATATCTACAGTTTATAACAGATTTACATTTCTAAAAGTAGTGAATAAAATCCAAAATGCAGAACATGAAAATGTCTTTGTGGAGTCCAAAATAAAAACCCAAGAGATTAGCCAAAGAATATATATGCATAGCCCATGGACATGGACACGAACAACTATGTGGGGAAGGCTGGGGTTGGAGGGGCTGGCTGGGGAGGAGTCAAAGAGGAGGAATGGGGACATCTGTAATAGTGTCAACAATAAAAACAAATAAATGTAGAATCAGAAACCCTAAGCATTTGGTTGCCCTCCAAGTGACTTTCTACCCTTATTTACATGGGTCCTTTTCAGAAACTGTGGCCAATTTAGTCTTAATAAGTCTTTATTCCTGCTGAACAGATATCTAAGCTCCTACATCTTCCTAGAAGTGGCCTCACTGGGCAGAAGAGGTCTGTCAGGAACAGGACAGTATGGTTCTGGTGACAATACCTGAGGAATGGCCTGTGGCAGGAGAGTCTGGCTGTCACCTGTTTGCGCTCCAGTCACCGACTGGCCGATAAAGGGGAACCTGCGAAGGGAAGCACTCGGCGTCAATGACAAGCATGTACAACTACACTTACTTTAAGTGCTTAGCAATGTTGTCTCCCAGGGAATAAAGAACGGCCATGTCACCCTCACGAACATCTGCGAAGGCCCAGTCTTCTGTGTGCCGACCCCACTCACTCTCCCCACCCTCTCTGAAGTGGGCCTCTTCCTGCCGTCCTGACTCATGAGTCCTGACTCATGACGAAAGCAAGAGGCACGGACGCCTTCCCCAGGACCACCAGTGAGCTGTGGTAAGAAGGCCATGCCAGAGTTGTTTCACTTTCTGCTACATGCTTCATCACGCCTAAAATAAAGTTAATTCAACTCTTTGGATAAAAAAAACCTAATGAAGAAATAGTTTTATTATATACATTCTAAGAAAATGTTTTTCTTCTTCCAATCTTTATTTTTAAATATGCCTTTTCTGAACTGAAAAAGTAAAGATAATAGGTAACTTAGCTATTTTGTATTCTGAACTAAAGATGCACCTCTCAATAAGTTTCACACATTTTCTATAACTAATATTAAAGCAAATTAAAAATTGGTCACCGACCAAGAAAAGGTCTACAAGGTTAAAAACATTTGGCCAACCCTGCTGGTGTGGCTCAGTGAACCAGAAGGTCACTGGTTCAATTCCGGCTCAAGGCACATGCCTGGGTTGTGGGTTCAATCCCTAGTACAGGGCGTACAGGAGGACTTTGTCACCAACAGAACTCATATTGCTTTCATAAATAAAAGTTGTTGCACATACTAATATTCCAATTTATTGCTACTTTGAAATTATGATAATAATTAGACCTACTGCTAAATTTGTTAAAGCATTAAGAAGCATATGTTATAACTTTTAAATTTAAATAACTATGTTTCAATCTGATTTCCTTTGTAGCATGTTTTCGGTTTTGCACATAAAATGTTCTGCATCAAAAGGTTTATGACATAAAAAAGAACCCTATGATAAAGAATTAGTGTGAATAAATACTGTGCAACAGTGCAAATCTCTACTTTGATCTCAACAATACTTCTTATCCATTTCCAAACTATCTCAACAAATGAAAAGAACTACTCCTTTAAGGACTCCTAAGTAGTTGGAAGTCTCGCTTATTAAATTCATGTAGACTTTAGATTCAATTCCATAATCATTCTTTTCATAAAAGTTGTTCAACAAGATAATGAGGCTAACTGGAGGCTTTCTCCTCACTACTAACAGAGGCTATCAGCCAGAGATCTTCATAAGAGAGGACCAGTGTCATCTGCATATATTCTGACTTAGTAGGTCTGTATTGGATTAAACAAATGCATTTTTTAAAATTGTCATATAATTCTGACAGTGGTCCATGATAAAAACTTAAGGTATAGCCCTGGCTGGCATGGCTCATGAGTTAGAACACTGGGTTTGAGTCCCGTTCAAGGGCACTTACCTCAGTTGTGGGTTCGCTCCCCATCCCCAGGTGGGGCATGCAGGAGGCAACCATCCGTGTGTCTCTCTCACATCGATGTTTCTCTCTGTCTCCCCCCAACCCCTCCCACTATCTCTGAAAAAGCAATGGAAAAAGACGCTCTCAGGTGAGGGTTAACAAAAACAAACAAGATACTGCCCTGAAGCTAATATCCCTTAGCTGGTACTCTAATTCCATAAATTCCTGTGGTCAAACAACTCTAACAGTCTTTAATGAATAATTTCCACTTTTCCGCTACTGGTGAAAAGATACACAAACTGCCCCACTGCTAACTTCCCACTGCCCTCTCTCCTATTCCTCTTGCCATTTCTTTCTGACCTGAGTTAGTTTGGGAACTTCCACTTTAGAGCTGGCCTCACTGAGTCCCACACTCTTCTCTGCACTGTTGCTTTGATGGCATAAAAAACAGTTACAGGCTTCAAGAAACCACTGTCTGCTATCTCCACAGTCTGACTACTATGCCCCTGCTTGTCCTCTCATCTTGGTGTGGGATGGAAGATCTCGGTCCCAAGAGGCTCTCAGCTCTTCTAAAGGTATTTAAAGGAACACACTCAGAGATACTCATTACTCACGTCAACCTTACAAGCCTTTCTAGGATGTTTTATTATGTTTATCCTGAAACTAAAGGAAATGGATCATATCCAGCTAATATCACAACAAATACAAATACCATTCGTTCCTAAAACATAGTGGTTTTTAAAATATATATATACATTTGAGTTTTGGAGAGAGAGGAAGTCAAAGGGAAAGAAACATTGATGAGAGAAACATTGATTGGCTGCCTCCGGCCTCACTGGGGATCAAGCCCACAAGTCAGGCATATGCCTTAACCAGGAATCAAACCACGACCTCTTGATTCCTGGGGCTGTGTTCAGCCACTGAGTCACACTGGCCGGGCTAGAACATAGGATGGTTTTAGGTACTGTATATTCTTTGTAGGAACTACTAATAATTGCATGCACTTCTTGATGCAAAGGAAGAGTGAGGAACCCCTTCACCCACCTGTTCATGACCATCGGCGGCATGCCCAGATTGTTCTGTGCCATTACTTTATTGATGCCTTTAAGGGCCACCATCTTGGCTTTCATGATAGGATCTGTAATCGCATCAAAATCTAAAGAAGAAATATTGAAAGTTACTAATTTCATAGTACTTGGTTCAAGTTACACTTAACTGTCACAACCATTATATTATTTAGAGGCTTTTATTCCTTATTATTTAATAAGCATTATCACAGGTTTCTAGACTAGGTAAGGAATGATGAGATGCAAAGAACCTTAACCGAATTTAATGGCATCTCAGGGACCCATCCTGAAGCAAGCTTGGACACCTTAGTCCTGCAGGAGTGAAAACAAAGCTTGTCACATTGAAGGGGAATTACAGCAATAATCTAAAGCAGTGAGATTCTTTTCATCCAAACTTTCACACACTAATCAAAATTGCTTCAAAATGTTAATGTCCTGAGAATTTACAGTTATTTCCAATACTAAGGAATTCCATTAAATCAGTTATCACCCTTTGAGAGAAGAATGTATCCATTCTTTAGGACATAGTTTTGCAATAAAGAGAGGCTACTGAGAAAAGATCTCTTTGCATAGAAGTGAGAAAGAGATGGGACAATATGCTAATTTTCACTCTTAGAGACACTCAGGTAATTTTACTGCATTGATGTTTTGTGGCTTTCCTCCCCAAAACCAGTAAGCAATTAGAAACAAGTTGGAGAGGTTTATATACAAAAAACTGCCAAGCATTTATAGTACACAAATGGACATTATGAAGTTTGTTTCTATCATAATTTCTTTAAATTAAACCCTTCTGAAAAGAAATTATTAGAAGGAAGGAATAAGACGACTTGTTTCTGTTAATAACGTAAGTAGGACTAAGAAGGTCAAACTCAGAGTTCCGAACCTCTTAACTGACCAGGCAGGAATCTGAAACGCTTCCGCACAGTGTGACCCTCCGTGCTCTAGTCCTTGTGTATCGTCAACACTGCAATCTTACACGCACATGGCACACCACCCTGACGCCCACCGTGAGTACCACTGAAACCAAAGGCCATTCCTACCGATGTTGGGGAAGAAGGGTTCCGACCGCTGCCGGATCATGGCCTGCATCTGTCTCTGCTGCTGCTGCTCCTGCCTCTCTTGGTCCAGAAGGTCCTGCAGCAGCAGAGGCTGTTCGTCCAGGAGGAGGGGTCTCTCTCTGCTCTGCGGGGTGAGTGTTGGAGGGACCACCAGTGGTGGGGGTCCAGACTGACTGGATAGAGGTACAGTTTGATCCGTAGGTTTTCCTGTCCCAAAACCATGATTAACTGCTGACTGACCCTGAAGGAATCCAGGATTTACCTGCACACTCGTAGGAAAAGTGTGGTTTACCCTAGAGACTACTGTCACGTTAGAATTCATGGTAGTATCCAAAACATGGCCAGGCGGTGTCATCAGTGGAGGTGGCAAGCTTGGCATGTGACTGGATGTTGAGACAGGCAACGCTGGTGGTGGAGACCCCAACGGCTCCATGTCTGGAGTATCCAACTTTTCATTAGCAAGTAAACTGGAAAGAACCGGAGTCGACCCAGTTACGCCACAGGAGCTGGCTGTGTCTTCAGCAGCCAGCTGAGTGGGTCCATGAGCAGCAGCTGTGCTGGAGCCAGCGGTTTCGCCAAGAGCTCTTCCGTCAGGTAGGTCTGCGTCACAGGACTGTGGAGGGGCCTCGTCTCCACTGTGCAAGTCTGTGTGAGCAGCAGCCTGGGAGCAGGGAGTGTCAGCGTGGCCTTTACCATCATCACTTCTCTCACTTTCACATTTGGTTTCCCCTTTAGAATTTGGAGACAGTACTTCTGTTTTTATCTCACTGGTGACAGTGGATTTTTTCCATGGGGAATGTTTATCAGAAGGAACCACAGTTTTATCTTCTTGCTCCTTTTTTTTTGGTTCAATAGATACACACTGATTATCTAACTTATCATCAATTGGGACATTAAGGTCTAGTTCTGCGTTAAACATGCTTTTCTTATCTCCCAGGTCAAGTTCTGGATCTGTATACGCAATGATATCGAATTCTCCAGACCTTAAAAGGTCATCCAGGTTGGGGTCATTAGTTTCCAAATTACCTAACGTGTCCAGTTCGTCTCCCTTCCCATCTTCTGTGTCTAGATTTAAATTTTCAAGATCGTCATCATCCAAGTCTTTGACCTCAACCCCCTCAAGATCTTTAACATCTAGCTCTTTTACAGTCGGGTCATCAGAATCAAGTTTTTCTTCAAGACCATCAGAAGACTGGGACGTTACCTGTAAATTATCAGACGTTGTTTCAACTGATGTAGATGTTGACAGAGAGGCCTCTGAAAACTCCCCACCGAAGGGATGACTCAGGGACCTCATGACCATAGAAGATGAATGGACAGGATGACCTTGCTCTGGCTGAGAGGGTGGCACCTGTTCCAAACTTGGATGCACAGGCAGCTGATTAGGCAGACCTTGGGAAGGTCGCTTCATGGGGTCTGTGTGTCTAGGGCCTGGAACATCCGGTCGGGGAATAAAGTTCCCATGTCGTGGATGAGAAGGTGCCTCTAGAACGTTGCCAGGAGCACTGAAGGGCAGCCGAGGCCGTCCATCCGGGGCCCTGTGCCGCAGCTCGATGAAAGCTTGGCCAAGTACGTGGTGATGCGGGACGGGCAGACCCGGGGGTGGGAAATGCTGAGGCAGACAGACTGGATTACTCATTGGTGGGTTATTTAAGGGCCGGGGCATATCTATGGACATTGATCTTCTCAGCTGCGGAGGAATCCCAGATGCTTGCATTTGCTGAGGAGGCACAAGGAAGCGTTCCTGACTTGACGGGGTACCATGATTACCTCCTGGAAATCCAAATCTAAAAGAAAAAGAGCAAATAGTAAACACTAAGTATTACATTAAATTTAGAGTTAAGTTGAGGAAAGGAAATGTTTTAGATTAAACTCAGATACAAATGTTGCCAAATACAGTGACTTAGGAAAGACAAAATTATCAGGACTAAAAAGCACTCATAAAGCATCCATACACACATAAGTTTTTGCGAAGTGAACCCATAATGAACACTGTATCTGCGTCCATTTCTTTTTTCTGCATTTAGGGAGCTCTATGGGGGAAACTGATGGGGAGGTGGGTGCGGGCCTGAATGAAGGTAGGAGATCTTAAGAACTGAACTGTACTCGAGAGACTTACGGGACTCTGTTCACAGAAGACAGAGGCAGAAGCCTGGCAACTGGGTGGACTAACCTGTCTTCGTGAAAGGAATGAAGACAGGAGGCAGAAAGAAACAGACGAAAAGGCATCATCTCTCAAGATTTAACAAAAGAGAATAATGTTTACACTGTACCTCATTCTAGAGAGAAGGAAAGGCCATTTACAGGTAAATATGAAATAGAACAGGCATACATTAAATTGAGGAAGAAAAAAGGAAAATAAAGGAAAGACTATAACATGGGAGTAGGTATTGGACTAAAACATGTCTGATAAAACTAAAGGAATCTTCTTAAAGAACTTGCTCCTCATTATACCTGTGCATATGTTTGGCTGACCTTTCCACTAGTCACTTCCAAAACAAACAAAATCCCGCTGACTTTATAACCCTATCTCAACCATGAAAAGTTCCAGAGGGAAACATCCATTTCATGTGGAAATCTCACAAATATTCACAATGTAAACTCAAATAAAAAATTGGGGGAGAGGAGAATCCTCACTCATGTCACAGGAGGCTCTGACTGAATGTGGTGGTTACATTTTAGAGATCTGAGGGTGTCATAAACTATATCCTATGGCTATAATGTAATGCTAACACAGTCAATACTTTAAAATAAAGGGCTATTTAGGGTCTTCATTAAAAGTTAAAAAAATCCAGTGGGTCAAAAAATTTAAATTATTTGCATAAATTATTTGTAAGGAAGTCCAACTGCAAAACTGGTGAGGTCTGGGTTGGGGGTAGGGGGTCCTTACAAACCCATTTCCTGAGGGGGCCTGAAGCCTAGATACAGTTCTAAAACCTCTAAGCAAAGCACACAATACTCTGTGTTGAAAGACTTCCTTAAAGTTTACTTTTTTAATGCATTTATTTATTTTGTTAACCCTCAACTTAGGATATTTTTTCCACAGATTTTTAGTGTGCGAGGGGGAAAGACTGAGAAACATCCATGTGAGACACACAGCGACTGGTTGCCTCCCACACAAGGCGGATTGAGCCTGCAACCAAGATACTGGCCATGGACAGGAATTGAACCTGGGACCCTTCTTCAGTCTGTGGGCCACTGCTCTAACCACTGAATCAAACTGGCTAGGGCTATGGTTTATTTTTATTTCTATATAATTTATTCTAGTCCTTCCTGATCTCAAGATTCCAGAAATCTGGACTATTTTCAAATAAACATCATCTTTCTAAAGGTAACAAGAGAAAATGAGGAAGTAATTTAAAAATAAGAAAAGAAAGTTTAAATGAAAATAGCATTTTTTGGATATTTTTCTATCATAAAAAAATCATCCAATGTAAAAAATCCAAGCAAGGCCTGGCAGGTGTGGCTCTGCTGACTGAGCATCGTCCTATGCACCAGAAGGTTATGGGTTCAATCCCTGGTCAGGGTGTGTACAGGAGGCAACTGATGGATGTTACTCTCACCTCCATGGTTGTTTTTTTTCTCTCCCTTCCTCTCTCTCTCTCTCAAATCAATAAAAACTTGTATTTTTAAAAATCGAAGCAATATAAAATTATAAGGTATAAAATATCAACTTAATTAAAATTTTCCCAATAATCACTATCAACTTGTTGGGTATCATTCAAGATATTTATCTAGGCAATTATGTAGTTTTATACAAATGAAGTTATGTTGCATACAGTCTATTTTTTCCATCCAATAAATCATAAATACCTTTCTTCTCAATTATTAAAGCACAACATTTTAATGGCTATCTTATATTCTATAACACAGATATACCATAATATATTTAACCTTTTCTTTTCTGAGTCTTATGCTCCTCAACCTCTAAGGTGAGTATATCTGAACCTTTGTAAAGGTTTTATAAAACACCTGAAGTGACCAGAATAGTGCTTCACACAAAGTACTAAAGTTAGTGATTGTTATTACTTACTCTTACAGGTGGATATTTAGATACTTCCTACCTTTTTTGCTATTTATAACCAATGACTAAAAGAATGACCTTGTACCGATTCCCTTGGACACCTGCACCACTGTGTCTATAAAGTTCTAAGTGAAACTTCCTGTAAGCAAATGGTATTATATTGCCAAACTATGCATGGCTGAGCCAACCGATACATCCATGAAACTTGACCAGATTACCCATTTTTCCTATCATCAATCTATACCTTTCCTATTATCAATTTAATAAAAGGGTAATAAGCTATTCAGGACACACATCTTCTAGACATCCATCCGACAAAGCAGGGCCGGCCCCACGCAGGAGAGGTGGGCAGTCTGGCGCACCACAGGAAGGGTGGCTGGGCCAGCACAGCTGGTCTAGCGCAGCAGCCCCTTTTGCAGAGGCGGTGAGAAGGCGGCGCCATGCTCCCTTCTGCAAAGGTGGCACAGGACAGGCCGGAGCGGGGCCAGAGTGCTGCCTCTTCCACAGAGGCAGCAGCGGGCGCCACAGAGGCTAGAATGGGTGCAACCTGCTGTGCCTCAACCTCCCATAGCCGGTCTGGCCCCAGATCACCCCCCCCAACACCCACCAGTAGGCAGGGCCAGCACTAAGAAGTGAAGGCCCAGAGCCCGAGGCTGCCAGCAGTGGCAGCAGCAGTGGGGTGATGGGAGAGGCGCTCGCTTCCCCACCCCACCCCCATCAGCCAGGTCGCCTCCCACGGAGGAAGACATCCCCTGAGGGCTCCTGAACTATGAGAGGGGGCAAGCTGGGTTGAGAAACTCCCCCCGCCCCCCCCCCCATGCATGAATTTCTTGCACCGGGCCTCTAGTCTTTAAATATTTTCCAATCTAAAGAAAAACTCAGTTTGTTGTGTGTTTTTTTTAAATCCATGACTTCTCATTAGTGGAAGTGACACTGGCGATATCTCAAAGGGACGTAACCAGTAAAAAGCAGCAACCACTTCTTAATTACAGTGACTTCTAACAGCAGTTTAAATCTGGCAGGAATTAAATGCATTACCTGAATCCATGAGGTCTCATTCCCATACCAGTAACGTCAGGAGGATAGGGTCCACGTGGGTCCTTTGGGAAGACAGCGTATCTAGGTCCCAGCGCAGGGACAGCAGGCGGCCTGATGCTCCCAGGATAGGGGGGCGGAGGCCTGGAGAAAGCCTGGCTGACACTCTCAGGCTGCCAGTGCTGCAGAGGACTGGGATGAGGCACAGAGGCTGCATCCTGGGACCCTTTCTCCTGTCGACCTGCCATCTTTTTCTGCTGTTGCTGCTGCAGAATTATTTCACGTAATTTCTGCCGCTGAAGCAAAGAAACAAAAATCACTGGGATTTCCGGTTACTAAGGGCTTTCTGGTAACTAATGCTTCCAACATATGACTATGGTAATGTTTAAAATATTTTTTTAGCCCTAACTGGTTTGGCTCAATGGATGGAGCGTCTGCCTGCGGACTAAAGGGTCCCAGGTTCGGTTCCGGTCGGGGGCGTGTACCTTGGTTGTAGGCACATCCCTAGTAGGAGGTATACAAGAGGCAGCTGACTGATGTTTCTCTTTCATCAGTGTTTCTAGCTCTCTATCCCTCTCCCTTCCTCTCTGTAAAAAATCAATAAAAACATATTTAAAATATATACATACATATATTTTTTTAAATATATATTTTTAAAATTTATTTCAGAGAGGAAGGGAAAGGGAGAGAAACATCAATGATGAGAATCACTGATCAGCAACCTCCTGCATGCCCCACACTGGGGATTGAGCCCGCAACCTAGGCATGTGCTCTGACCGGGAATCGAACTGTGACCTCCTGGTTCATAGGTTGACGCTCAACCACTGAGCCACGCTGCCCAGACAGTGTTTAAAACATCTTAATGTTTTGCCCTAGGTGGGTAGCTCAGTTGACTGGAGCATCATTCCAGTACGCCAAGGTTGTGGATTCCATCTCTGGTCAGGGCATATACAAGAAATCAACCAACGAATGCATAAATAATTGGACCAACAAATCCATGTTTCTCTCTCTCTGAAATCAATCAATCAATAATTTAAATGTCTTAATGTTTTAAAGTTTAATGAAACACTAGTTATACTTAACTATTCAATACTTACAAAACAGATTACTTGGGGCCTTTTCCTTGCCTGACAACTATCACAAAACTTAGAAGATTTCATATATAACAATTCCACTAAAAATTCATAAACATTGAAATTATAATAAATCCAAATCAACTGGTGCTAATTTCACCACTTCCATCTTTCTTGTTTGCAGAACAACAAATTCTATAGAAGATAAACTTAAACATCTGTTAAAATTTGATGAAATGAATAGCTTTCTCAAATAATATACTTAAAACATAAAAAAACATACAATGTGTTTACCTGTCTCAATTTCTCTGTATCTGCTTGGGACATATTGATGGTGTTGTTTGTGTCAGTGACTCCCGAGGTTGGCACTGGGCCAGGAAGTTGAGAGACACTGGAGAACTGCTGGCCTTGAGAATTCATGGGGGTGTTGGAAGGAGCACTGAAGTTCCCCTCAGACCCTGGCCGGGCCTGATCAGAAGCATCAGGAACCATTTGACTCGCTCCAAAAGCATCAGCCTGAGGCCTTGGAGTCATTGGGGGCTGGTCGTAGGGATCCCGAGCAGCAGATGGGGAGACGCGGCTGAATGTGTCTGCAAGGCCAGGTCCCGGTGGCCCAGGTGTTTGGGAACAGGCTTCGGGTGTCCTCACCACAGGGCCAGGTAAGGCTGTGCCTCGACTCTGTGCTGCCTGCAGGAAGGCATCCTGACTTGGCATGAGGACAGGTCTTGTCACTGAGGACCGAGCAAAACCCTCTGAAACTCTTGGCCTTGGTGCTGCTGGTGGCTGAGAGTAAAAAACAGAGGCGCCAGGTCTTGGTGTCCCAGGAGCATGAGCATATGGGTCAGAGTGCCTCTGAGTAGTTGCAGATTTAACAAACAAGTCTGTTTGTGTAGGTGGCCTTGGGGTTGGTGGCTGCTGACTATACGGGTCAATCGTCGGGGGCCGAGGAGTTCCAGGAGGCTGAGAATAAGGGTCTGGATTGGAGGGAGATGGTCCTGAGGGCTGGGAATATGGATCCTGAGATGTTGGCCTTGATATGGTTCCAGGCTGGGGAAAAGCCCTCGAGGGGTGGGGGAAAGACTCGCTCATTGCAGGACGTGGGGTGAGGGGAGGCTGGCTGTAAGGATCACTCGACTGGTTATGAGAAAAGTTATCTGCAGGTCTTGGTGTCAAGGCAGGCCTTTCATAAGGGTCGACGGACAGCCGCCTTGGTGGATGTGGCACTGTCCCGTAAGGGTTCTGGGGGGGCAGAGGCAGCTGCATGGGAGCCTTAAAAGGTCCAGGACTACTATCAAGGGGCGCAGGTGTCAACAAGGGTCGTGCATATGTGTCAGGGATCCGTTGTCTTTGAAACACATTTGCCCTAGGAGATGGTTTCATGAAGTGATGCTCACTGGTTCCAGCTGCTAGAGGACCTTTTGCAGTTTGTTCTGGAACGATAGGAGCCCGGGGCAGGCCTAAGGGTTTGGGAAACTGGTCTGTTGTCACAGGCCTGGGTGTGTCTGGAGGCTTTGCATAGGGGTCACTACTTGTCGAGGAGGAAGAGCAGAAATCTCGGATGGGAGATGGCCTGTTTGCTGTGCCCTCGCCCATTTGAGGGGGCCTCGGTGCTGACGATAAAGATGCACAGCTTTCCACCAGTGCAGAATTCCTTCTGGAAAAGCTGTGGCCCCCAGGAGGTGGTCTTGGGGTGCCAACCATTTTTGCGTAAGGATCCACTGGAGATGGTGGTCGGGAGTTAGAAGATCCGGGTGAGAACACCTGAGGGGAAGGCGACTGAGAAGTCTGAGGCTGTGAAGGGCTCTCCTGGAGGGGAGCCCGGGAGGGAGTGGGAGGAGGAGGAGGAGCCTGTGGCTTTACAAACACATCATCTGCAGATGAGGAAGTTTGGGTGCTGGGGAGCTGCTTTGTAAACAGGTCTTTATGGAATGACTGTGCAGGAGAAATGTTTCCAGTGCCAGGCTGGGCAGTCAGGGGGCTCTGGATCCCACCGCTTGGTGTGTCCGAGCGCGACAATGCCAGTAGAGGCTGTGAACCAAACTGCTGCTGCTGCTGCTGCTGCTGCTGCTCACTCTTTACCTGCTCCAGCTTCTGGGTGGCCTCAATCTTCGCCTGCTGCTTGCTCTTCTGGCGCATTTGCTATTGGATGGGAACAGATAAAGCAATCGTGTTGGTAAGAAACAACGTAGCTGTCATGGGAGGAGAGGCTGTTGCCTTTTTCCTGAAATTAATTCTTAATTCTGCTGAGAGTGAATGTGTTTGACATCTGCAGTGCCAGGTGGCGCCCACCTTATATTCATTCTCCTAACAGGAGACAGTGTTCACCTGTCTACCTAACTCATGCCCAGGGCAGCATGGCGTTCTCAGCAGCTCAATGACCTTCCCAAAGCTGCTTACATATATTTTACCGAGAAAGGGAAGTCTACTTTTAACCAAACATTTATGTTCTAATAAAAACTATGTTCTGAGATAATGACATAAATAGCTCTTTTTAAGCAAAAATGCAATTTTGAAAAAATCCACATACCTGTCTAAATTTCCATTCCTGTTCATGTTCCGACTCTCTTTGCTTTAACGGATCTTTAAAGAGATCCGAGTCAGGCCGACAGCTTGGGTCGCTGCTGTCCGGCTGCTGCTGCCTCTTCAGAGAATCGTTTGACATCTGCACTTTATTAATGCGCAATGCGGCTCGGTTGTCTCTAGCTTTTTGCTTCGAAAAACAGATCAGAAAAGCATCTGTCAGTTAAAGTTAACAAATTTTCAGAGTTAAAAATAAAATGAACCTATGTTGATCTTTAGCAAATAAAAGCAAGAAAAGGTCTAGTTAAACCGTTGAAACAGCCCTACCCAGTTTTCTTAGTGGATAGAACATGGGCCCACAGACTTGAAGGGTCAAGGGCATGTCCCTAGGCTGCAGGCTCAATCCCAGCCCCGGTTGGGGTGGTTGCGGGAGGCAACCAAGTCAACGTGTCTCTCTCACATCGATGTTTATCTCTGTCTCTCCCTCTCCCTTCAACTCTCTCTAAAAATCACTGGGAAAAATATGATTAACAATAAACGAACTACCTAATTAACTAACTAAACAGTTGAAATCTAACCCTTTAGAATGTATAGCCTTCTGGGTGAAAGGACTGTATACCACCCCACTCCTCCCTTCCAGAATGGGTATTACCATCCTCATCTGAATCAGGCTAGAGAACCCAGGCGTAATCTAGTGTTGTCTTAACAATGGAAGAATTCATATCCCGCTCAATTTAGAGAAAAGAAAAACATCAAATCAATCTCCAAATTTAAAATCTGAAATTTGAAGTTTAACACAAAAGAAAACCCATCTCAATGATGTCACTACCACTGGTAGTTCAGATTAAAGCATTACCAACACATCAAAATAATTTCTGGCTAGCTGGCATGGCTCAGTGGTTGAGCATCGACCTATGAACCAGAAGGTAACGGGGTTAGATACCCAGTCAGGGCACATGCCCGGGTTATGGGCTCGATCTCCAGTGTGGGGCGTACAGGAGGTAGCAGATCAATGAATCTCTCTCATAATTGATATTTCTCTCTTTCCCTCTCTCTTCTTCTCTGAATCAATAAAAGCATATATTTAAAAATAATAATTTCTGCTCCAACCAAATAATTATTATCACTGACAATGTATGTGCTAGGGATGAAGTTGGAAATTAACTGCTTATAGTTTTCAAAGCAATAATGTCAATTTAATATGCTTTAAAACGAAAGCAAGGACTAGGATCCAGCTGACCATCTCAATTTGGATCCTGGGAAATAACAATTCATCTCTGGACTATGCATCTTACAAATACCCTAGTGACTGGCAAAGCGCAGGTTTCCAAAGCCCCTGAAAGGGGTCTGGATGTGTCCCTTTCAAGTGCCAGGACGATTTTCTACTGGACCTGACAAAAAAGAGCTGATTATGGAAGAAACAGAAGAATGCAGCCTCAAAATTTAGTACTCTTTTGAAGAGATAAAGCATGTTTAATTTAAAAATGAATTAAACACACTCCTAAAATAGCTGAGTTCAACCCTCAACATCCTGGTGCTCTTGGGTTGCTTCAAAAAATGTCACACTTTAAAAAAAGAAAAAAAGGAAAATAAATAAATAAGTCACTGCAAGACTAAAGAATGAGAAAATCCCTGTGGAAAACAAAGCTCTCTATGTGTTGCACAGTATACACGTTTTCCGCCATGGAAAATCGTTTTAGCAACCTAAGACGGCAACAACAAGGCTCAGGATTACGTCCGGAGATGTAACAAGGCAGAGGGGTTTGTCAGTACCACGTACGGTGCTCTTTCCTGGGAGCTCGCTTTCCTCCACAGCTTAGCGATCTGTTTCACTCTAGTAGTCCAGTCTGCAACAAAAGAATACAGCATGTACATTTATGGGGCCCACAACAAGGACGTGTCACAATAAAAATGCTATCAACTCCTGGCAGTTAAGTGTTGTGTGTTTTTTGGCCAGATTTTTCATAATTTAAGTTCTTTATACAGTACAAGTTCATGGCACATAGTAGGCTAAAAATATTATTTTCTGAATAAAGCGTTGCCTTATTAACCATCTCACATGTACAGTTGGGAAGTTTTTAAATCAAAAGGGCTAAAGCAGCCAAGTTAAATTTAAGTCAAGTATAATAAACTCCCTCAGTCCTTTAAGATGCTATCAGAACCAAAGCTACAAGTTTTGTAAAATATCTGGACTCAAGAGAAGGCTATCAAATTTGATCAAAAGGAAGTATTAGGAATGAGCATCTGACCAGCATTTGTGCACAACAAAGACATGGAAAGTCATGATTTCAAGCTATTTCTATGAAATTCATTGTCAGGACAGTATACAAAATGAAGTTTGGGTAAGATGAACAGTTAATGGTTAATGTAGAAACAATTTAGTCTATATTAAAAGAAATGCAGAAAAGAGGGAGGAAGGTAGAAAGGGAGGGAGGAAGGGAGGGAGGGAAGGAAAGGAGGAGGAAGGGAAGGAGAAAATTTCAAAAAAGGCACTGAAAGAAAATGGAAATCAATTGACAGATCAGCAGCTTTAACCTGCTATTCCATGAGGTCCTAGAGTCACATAGTAAAATCATTAAAGAAAATTAAACAAACTATAGCTCTGCTCTCAGGACAATTTACACTGACACAAATGACCTGCTGTAACTAGATGTGGTCATCTGTAGGCAGCAGATGCAGTGTGGTTGGATGTGTTGTGCTAACAGACACCCTGCACTGAGGCTGTTGGGGAAGGTGGCATTTATTTCTTGCACGTAATGAATCGAGTACCATGAGGAGGATGAACTGAAAGGGCACCTGAACAGACTAGGCCATCCATTAGCAAGTGCACTCGCAGGTGGGCAGCCACTCAGGTGTCTAACACAGTGGTGTGCTGACAGCCGGGAAGCTACTGCAAGACAGTGTGTGCGAGACCTTTCCAATTCTGGTTTGTCTGGCAACATGAACTCAAGACAATAGGAGAATTTGCTTACAAATACTCCACAAGTTGGTTTCATAATCCAAATGATTCATCCTCCAGTCGATCAGAATTTCCAAAAGGAGACACTGTATCATCTACAATTTTTGTTCAAACAGACTGGACACTTAGGGGAAAGGGAATATAATACTGACTTCATTTTGATGGGAACAAGACTTAGAACAGAGTCTGATACAGCCTAGCTTTTACACTTTTTTTTTAACTGACTTAACACTTTTTTAAAAAAAGTTTTCATTGATTTCAGAGACAAAGGGAGGGGAAGAGATGGATAGAAACATCAATGATGAGAGAATCATTGATCAGCTGCTTTCTGCACGCCTCCCACTGGTTATCGAGCCCAAAACCGGGGCATGTGCCCTGACTAGGAATCGAACCTCCTGGTTGGTTCATGGGTCAGTGCTCAACCACTGAGCAACACCGGCCAGGCTAACTTAACACTTTCGATTAAATGATATTCTGTTCCAGGAAATTTTTTGTACATTTACACATATAATACAACGCTGACTTTATATAGTTGTAGTCTCTAAGAGAAGAAAAACAGATCATTTCATTCATTAAAATAGCTTAAGGGAAATATGCAAATAGCCACAGGGCCTAGGACTAAGAAAATGCAACATGTTTCCGCATATCGCAGAACTGGGACTACCAGGTTGTGCACAGTCATAGCAGATGAAAATTAGTGATGACACATGGGCGCTCTACTGTGGTACAAAGAACACAGACAAAACAAAGATCGTCTTCACATGCGGAAGCTGGTAACGCATACAGCAGTCACACACCCAAGACTTACCAGGGAATTCGTCCTTCAGGTTGGGGAAGTTCATGTTTGTGTAGAGAACTGGCGCAACGGTGGCCATCTCCCCCAGAGCCTCCTCCTTCTCCCACTTAAGTGTGCTTCTCTGAGCATTGGACATCGTATCGCTCTCCCCTTCCACAGAGGGAGCCGAGGAGGTCCAAGAGCTGTGAGGGTCACTGGCCATTGGATTAAATACTGGATTCTTATCCCTGGCAAATAAGATACAAAGTTACTTCATGAACATAACTAACTTTCGAGTACAATTTCATCAAAACTTATTATAAAATAGCTTAAAAGACAGATCACAATAAATGTAACGAACATTAATATCATGCACAATAACAGATTAACACTCATAGAACAAAAATTACTTAAGTTTCCACAGGAAGTGAAGGCTTTTAAATACCTGGCATCAGTGTAAGGGGATTGTGCTATGGCAGAGAATGTTCCCAGTCCACTTCCAGGAGGCAAAGAGTTGTGTGGGAGATGAGGACTGGGCCCAATAAGGCCGTTCATGAGTGGCATCCGTGAAAAAACATCTTAAAAGAAAATAATAATTTAGTCTGCATATTATTCATAAATAATAAAAACGCACATTGCTATTTAATAATAAAGTTGGATATGGGCAATTTTTTCAGTATTATCCTGTAAAGTATTGCTTAAAGAATGACTGGCCATAAAAATTTTTGAAATGTGGTCTCTAAAATTCTGTTTAGTTTGTTATACTTTACTGAAAATAGTACATGTTTTGGAGTCTGACTGCCCTAGGCTTGAATTTTAATTCTGCTACTTGTTAGCAGGAGAATCAATCACTGTTTCTGTAAATGGAAGTATTCTGTGATTGACACAATGTATGGCCATTCTCAGCACTGATGCACAGTGACTGCTCAGTATGTATCAGTGCTACAAAAAGAATAAATCTAGGAAGTTTTATCAGATACTCTTTCTCTTCTTTATTAAAAATTTACAAATAGACATTCTTCTAATTTACTGATTCCCATAATACAAAAAACTATCTATAATTCTTAAATTGGCACTTTCTCTAAAACAGTTTAGAACAATAAGCAGTATTTATTTCATCTCCCATCATCAATTAGATCATTACTGCTAAAAACATATTCTTTCTGGTTTTGGCCTAATTTTCATTACTTGTGGTTTCCGCTCTCAAATGCATTTTAGCTCTTATTCCCTCTTATACATACGCTTCCAATACCTTACCATCTTTTTCCTATACAGACCTTAAGCAAACCTTATGTTTCCCCTATAACTCTCCTCAGCAAGATTAGTTTAAAGAGTGAGATTTAATTCAAAGTAGAATGCTAACATTCTTTTATTTATTTAAATCCTCAACCGAGGATATTTTTCCACTGATTTTTAGGGAGAGTAGAAGAGATAGGGAAAGATGAAGAGAAACATCGACATAGGAGAGACACACTGACTGGTTGCCTCCTGCATGTGCCCTCACCAGGGCCTGGACCTGGGCCAGAGGAGGAGCCTACAAAGGAGGTATGTGCCCTCGACAGCAATCAAATCTGGGACCCTTATCTATAGAGCTAAATCGGCGAGGGCTAACTCTATTTTCAACGTCAGCAAAAAGTGAGCTCCATCATGTAATTAGGGTAGACAAAGGCATTGTTATTGGAAATGAGAATGTGATCCATCCCCTAGCTATCTGTCAGCACAACAAGCACATGAAACCTTTCAAGATAAAGGCAGATATAAAGGCAGATGTATATATATAATACAACATTATATTATATATATAACAAGCTAGCGACCAAACCGATGTAACGACTGGAATGACCGGTCGCTAAGACGCCCACTGCAGCCAGTGAACCAGCCAGACTGGGGAGAGTGGGGCCGGCCAGCTAACCTCCCTCAGCCCCTCCCCCAGCCAGTTTTAATCAGCCTCTCCTGTCGGAACAAGGGCAAGGAGACCAGCCAACACCCCCCCAAGTGACCCTTTCCCTGCCCCCAGCCCCGCCCCCACTTGCCCCACTCCTCTGATGGGCTTGCAGCCCCTCCCCTTGGCTGGCCCCACCAGATTGCCCCTGCCTACCCCAAGAAGGGGCAGAGCCATCTGGCCAACCTCCTGCAGCCCCTCACCCCTAATGGGTTCCTACCACCCCAATTGTCACACACACCTTCCCTGAGTCAGCTCTGCCTCCAATCAGCCCCCCATGCCAATAGGGGCAGGGCTAGCCAGCCAACCACCCGTGCCCATCCCCCAGGCCTCTGGCCCCTGATCACTGGCCTCACCCCATTCAGAGGCAGAGCCAGCCAGCCCTACTCAGGATCAGCCCCCACCACCCTGATCCGCCCACGGCCCCTCCCCGCAGCCGGACTGGCCCTGATCAAGCCCAGATAGGGCAGGCAGGCCAGCCAACCTCCCTCTCCTCCTTCCTATAGGCCTGGCCCTGATCCGCCCAATTGGGGCAGGGCTAGCCAGACCCCACCCATGCACAAACTCATGCACTGGGTCTCTGGTTACTCGTTAAGCATTCTGCTCCACAACTAGCACTGTCCTTCAAGCTTCTGTGCATCCACTACTGGGTCCTCACAACAACCCCACGGAAAGAACTATGACACGCGGCTCATTAAAGCAAGATTCCCTTTCCCCAGAAGTCACATTAACTTGTTCAAGGGTACATAATTAGAATAAACATACTTTGCATTGACTTAAGAAGTGGTCTCCCCCATTACCCTCAAGTCTACCATATCACCCAACTGGTTATATTAGTGTATACCTAAATCAGTGGTCCTCAACCTTCTGGCCCTGTAAATACAATTCCTCATGTTGTGACCCAACCATAAAATTATTTTCGTTGCTACTTCATAACTGTAATGTTGCTACTGTTATGAATCGTAATGTAAGTATCTGATATGCAGGATGGTCTGAGGCGACCCCTGTGAAAAGGTCATTTGACCACCAAAGGGGTCGTGACCCACAGGTTGAGAACCGCTGACCTAGTGATTTCAACCTACTAACTCTCAAATCTTGAAATTCCCTTTCTTCACCATCCCATGAAACATCTTTCCAGCACTCACACCATTTTACAGCAAGTCTCTAATGACCATCATTCAATGTCTCAATGTGGTTTTTTTTTCACCTTCACCTAACCCTTAAAAAGGAGAAACAGGTACCTGCATATCTAATATAATCCGGATGAGTTAAGCATGTAACTCACTAAAGTTCAGGACCCTGTACTCTACTGGCAGTGCTGTCCTCAGTCCTGCTAAAGAACTGTCTTTCCTCCCACAATTCAATTCTGCCTTTCAATTAGCACTGTGAACTTATCTAAATGGAACCCAGATTTTCTCTCGGCCCAACCCTAACAAACTCATCACTACAACCCTTCTTTGCCTCAAACTCAGTTCCCATATTCACGGGAGCTACGCTGCCAAACTTGTGAGATCATTTCACAGCTGTGCAGTCTCCAGTAGCTCAAAGACATGGGGAAGGCCACCTGTCCTTGCTGTCTCTCAGAGCCACCTATAAGCATCTAGCTCCAAGATGCTTTTCCCAGTCTTGCCTCCTTAAACACCACCCACTAACCTCTCCTCCCTGTGCTCTGTTCATCATTGCCTCAAGTCTAGACATCAGGGTTCAAGTCCTATGGGTGGGCAGCCTTATTCAACTTTGTGTTCCACACAAACACCCCTGCAAAAATGTCACTCTCATAACCTTCTACATGAGGCTTCAGGATGACCCTTTTATAAGAAACACATCTTTAACTGATCTGATTTCTAAAGTACATACTTTCAGTTTCAGAATACATGGAGGTAGAGCTTTTTCATATGTTGAGAAGAGAAATACTAAAGAGCTGTTACCATAAGCATTAGGAACGCATAGGGGACAATTAAGGTAAGAAGCACTTTCAATGAGTGTTTTATCCTTATGTACACACGTTTAGCCCAGTAAAAATCAAGGTATCCTATATAATAAAAGGGTAATATGCAAATTGACCCTAACAGCAGAACCACTGGGAATGACTGGTCACTATGACACACACCGACTACCAGGGGACAGACACTCAATGCAGGAGCTGCCCATGGTGGTCAGTGTACTCCCACAAGAGGAGCTCTGCTCAATCACAAGCCAGGCTGACGGCTACCAGTATAGCAGTGGTGGGGTGGTGGTAGGAGCCTCTCCCGCCTCCTCAGCAGCACTAAGGATGTCCGATTGCAGCTTAGGCCTGCTCCCAGTTGGCAAGTGGACATCCTCCAAGGGCTCCCAGGCTGCCAGAGTGATGTCTGACAGCCAGCTTAGGCCCAATCCCTCAGGGAGCGGGCCTAAGCCAGCAGGTGGACATCCCCTGAGGGGTCCCAGACTGCGAGAGGGCACAGGCCAGGCTGAGGGACCCCCTCGCCCCCCGAGTGCACAACTTTTTGTGCACTAGACCTCTAGTAGTTATATAGAAGCTAAACTGGCAGAAACTGAGGTATTTTAATTGTGTGCATTATGAAATTTTAAATGCATACACAAAATGGACAGTAAAGATAACATTAAACCATCTGTACGTTTCGGCACATATAAACAGTGTAATACTTTTTATGAAGTGTCATGGTTCGACACAGCATGTAGTGATGAGGGAGTGGTAATGAACGGGAGTAGAAAAATGACCTGAGCTCCCAACTCCTTTCTGAAAGGGATTCCATACAACTCTCTCCCCTATCCACTCCCACAACCAGGAAGGTCACTGGTTTCCTCTGAACGCATGCACAGAGCACTCACTTCGTGACAGGGTACACAGCAATGACA